>JASEKS010000106.1:0-292716 GCA_030770415.1 Pleoardoris graminearum | reverse complement strand
AAAAAGTAAGAAAACAAAACAAATAAAAAAAAAAAATAAATTTTAAATAAAGTTAATTAAATATAATTTATATATATTGATTAAATAAAAAAACGATAATTAAGTTTAATAAAAGAAAAAAAACTTTCTTTAAAATATTAAAGTACCATAAATAAAAAAGCTTAATTTTTTTTTTTTAAAAAAAAAAAAAAAAAAAAAAAAACTATCTAAATATAATTAAGTATAATTCGTATTTAAAACATTTTAAGTACACTAACGTTTATAAAGAGCTAATAAAATATAGTTTTTTAGTTTTTAGTTTTTTATTTTACTTTTTTTTTTTAAGTATATAATTACGTTCTCTAAAAACTAAGTATAAATAATAAATAACAGTACTATTATTAAACTTATAAATAATAAGTAGTTAAGTAAAGTAAAACCTTTATTTAATTTTAATATTATATTTTTATATTTTAATATTTATAAACTACTTTACTTATTTTATAACAAAATCTACTTTAAGTATAAACTTAGAAAAATTCTCTTATACTTTAATATTAAGAAATATATTTTTTATATTTGGTTTAAAACGATGTGTAGCTTTTTTAAAGTTAATAAAATATTTTTTACTTATAGTAAGCTAATAATTTTAATAAATTAATTAGTTTAATATTACTATTACTATTACGCTTTATAATAGCTATTTATTAACGAGTTTTTAATTACCTAAAGGTTATATAGGAAGTTTAATACTAAAAAATAAAATAAGTATACCTTTAGATTTACTAATTTTATTTAGTTTATTTAGTTTAATTTTTATAAGTATAGAATACTATTTATATTTTTTTTAATTTTATACTTCTAAGCTTTATGAAATAAGATTTAAAAAATAAAATATAATTTTAAAAAACTAGAAGTTAATTAAAAAAAAATAAAGAAAATAAAAATAGTAAATTATTTATTTTCTTAATTATATTACGCTATAAAAATAAAGAAAATATTAATAAAACATATTTTAAGTTTTATATATATTTATATATTAATCGAATAAATAGTGTGACTGTGGTGGCTCGGGGCGACTAAAAGGGGTTTTAAAAAAAGAGGAGTATGTGCATGCCTTCATACTTAATGTGTCGAAAAAGTTTAAGTTTTATAATTAATAGTTTTTTATAGCTCTGTTTATTATTTTTATATTAAAAGTAATAAAGTTTTAACACTATTAAATACTATTTATATAACTTAATATTAGCTAACTAGTTATAGATTTAAAGTATTTAATTTCATTATTTTTATTATTTAGATAGCGTTTTATCTAGTAAGAGTACTGGAAACTATTATAATATTAAAAAATTAAACTCTTATTACTAGATCTATAAGAATAAATATATTTATAAATTAATATATATACTAATATTATAATTTAAAAAATTATATATTTATTATTATAGTTTCATTTATATTTAAAAAATTACTAAATATTTTTATTTATAAGCTACTATACAGTAAGATGCAAAAAGGGCTAACTTAAAAAAAATAAAATTTTTTTTATTTACTTTTAATAATCTTTACTAATATAGATTTTATAAAATATATAACTTAAGAAATTAGAGACTACTATTAGGTAAATAATTAATATAGATAAGAATTTAGATAATAACTTTAAAAATAATACTTTTAATACAATTATTTTACGCTACGTTTAAGCTACTTAAATGGTTAGTAAGCTAGTTAAGTTATTAATCTATTAAGCTTTTCTATTAGATTTATTATAGAATTTTTTTAAGCGCTTTAGTTTTAAATTTATTATTATAAATAGTAGCTTATAAGCTATTTAATATTTAATTTAATACGCTTTACACTCTATTATTATATATCTTATTAAACTTTTAGTTTAGTAATTTTTTTTTAATATTCTTAAAATTATATAACTTTTTAAAGTTTTAGAATTACTAAACTATAAAAGCATTTATTACCTTATTAGCTAGTATATTACTTATTTAAAAATATTTAATTTTAAAACTTTTAGTTAAATATTATTAGAAACATTATATACTCTATATATTTATATAGTGTAAATAGGTACTTATATACTTATTTTTATCTATAACTAGTCTAATTATTTATTAATTATTATAGAATATACACTGTATAGCTTTAAAATAAAAAATAAGTTTTTTAAAAAAGTCCTTTAGGATAATTATTTTTTTATTTATATATTTAAGTATAAGAAACTCTGCTTAAGTATTTTATATTATAATAGTAGTCTATTTAATAATTTTCTAAATAATTACTCTACTAAATAATACAATAATCTAGTTATATAAAGACTATTTACTTTTTAAATTATTTATAAATAAAGTACTTATATAGATTATAAGTTATAAATTTTTATATATACGATGTTAAAATATCTAAATATAAAATTTATAAAAAATATAATTATATATTTTACTGTAGTAAAGTATTTATTACTTAAATTAATTAAAATATAAAAAGGTTTTAATATAGTAAATACTATATTTAATTATATTATATATTTATATACTAATCGAACAAATAGTGTGGCTGTGGTGGCTCGGGGCGACTAAAAGGGGTTTTAAAAAAGGAGGAGTATGTGTATGCCTTCATAGATTATATTATAATAGTAATATAAAATCTAAATCTAAAATACGTCTAATATATTTTAATTTTAGCTTTTATTAGATTTTTTTTAACTAGCTGTTTTAATAGTAAATATATTAGTAAAAAAGATATTAAATTAACTACTATAAACGTTTTTATAATATTTTTAATATATAAATTATAGATTAGCGTGATTATTTATTTTTAGTTACTTTTATTTTAAAATAGTATTTTATAGCTATATACTTTCTTATTTTAAATATTTTTTTAGAGCTTATTACGCAGTTTAACAGCTTTTTATTAATAAATTTTATAATATACGAGTAGGATATTATGTATTTTAAAAAATGGAAAAATTTTATAATTTATATTAAAGAATATATAGAACACTGTTTTTAAGTAAATAAATCTAAGCTTAACTAAAACGCTAAAAACAGTTTTATATAATAGTATAAATAAGTTATATAAGTTATAGAAGACTTAATTAAGCGTTATATAGTTACTTTTTTATTTATAGCTATTATATAGTTTATACTATACCAAATCTAAGAGATTAATTAGTATATTAAAAAATACACTAATTATATTTAATTATAAAATATTTAGATTAAATTTTATTATAATTATTATAATTATATATAGGAAGTATTCTAGAAGTATTATAATATATATTAATAAAAGCATATTTTGTACTTTATAAAATAACTATTCTAATTAAATTTATATATATATACCTACTTAAGTAAAAATAATTCTTTAGTACTTTAAGAGTGCGTAATTACTAATTTTATTAACTTTTTAAAATGTATATTTTATTTTTATATATAGTCTAGTAAAAGAGTAGGTTAAATAAATATATAAAAATTATTTTATATATTACTAATTTATTTAAAACCTTATTGCGATACATATAAGTTTTATTTTAAGATATTATTTTTTTAAGGTTCTATTTAGTATAGTATTTTAAACTATTATATTAATAATTATACACTTTCTACACTCTTTCTCTATAAGATTTATACTAAAAATAAATATATATATAAAATTATATTAGTAGGAATTATCTATACTATTAAGTAAAATACTTATAAGCTTTATATTATATAATCGTTTACTCTTTAGATTTATACTTCATAGTATATAAATACTTAATAGGTTTTTATTCTTATCCCCTAGTTTATTAGAATGTTAAATATTTAATTTACATTATCTTTAGCTCTATTAAATAGTTAGGCTATAGTCTCTTATAAATATTTATATTTTATAAATAAAGGCTTTAATTATTGTATTTAGTATAAGAAAACCTATATTATTAATTTAAGTAATAGTATTAAATAAGTATTTATGTATTATTTAATAATTTTATACACTTATTATTTTAGAATTATTTACTTTTTTACTAAAATATATATTTTAAGACATATTAAAGTATTTGTCGTTTTAAAAAAAATATACTTTTAAGTTGTCTAGACTCAAAAGTAGTCTATAAAGATATTAACTAATATTTATATTATATAATATTTAGATTCCCGATTATCAGTTATTTGTTTTTTTTTTAAAAAAAAATTAAAGCTACGCTTTTAGCGCAGTACCTATATTATTTAAAATAAATAATTACTAACTATTATAGAGGTTCCTATAAAACGGCTCTATAATATTTTAAGTATAATTAAAGAAAATAAGTATTATATAGTTATATATTAACGTGTTATACTAAATATATTATATATAATTATAATAAGTTAAAATAGTAATATATAAATAAGTATTACCTTTTAATCTAGTACTGGATATTATTTTATTAAGAAAAAAAATATAATAGTAATAGTTTACGCTGTTACTAGTATACTATAAAATATTAATATATACTAGCGCTTCCCGCTACTATATATATATAAATTATAAAAGTATAATAAAATAGTCTACTATACTAGACAACTATATTAAATCTATTTTTATAAATATTACTATAAATACTATATTATAATATAAACAAACAACTATATAAAAGTAATATTTTTAATATCTTTTATATACCTAAGTATATTTCTATACTAAAAACTCTTTTACTAGAAATTCTTAAAACGTTCTAAAATACTATAATAAGTCTTAACTTAGGTAGGTAACTAAGTAGTATAACCTAAATAGTAAAAATCATTATCCTAAACTACGCCTTTAGTATTAGGGTAGTAAAATATATTAGGGTTAGGTTAGGGTTAGGTCGTCTAACCTAACTCTAGATCACTAAATAAATTACGTAATATATAACCTATAAAACTAAAAATAATTTAATATATACATACAGTATCTTATCTATAGTATATTAAAATTTTAAAATTATAGCCTTTATATTAAGTAAGTTATTTAAGTTTAAATAAGTAATATAATTCTTATAAGCAGAAAAACTTTTATTTTAATTAAACTAACTTACTTAATATTTCTTTACGTTTATCCGTAGGAGCTGTATCGACTTAGTATACACTACGTCTTTACTTAATATAAAAATAGGTAAAAACATAAAGGCGCTATAACCTAAAGCCTATTAAATATAGAATTTTTTAAATTTTACAGCTAGTAGAGTAATAACTTAATAGATAACTTATTAGGCGGTAGCTGTAATAACAGCGGGATAATAACTATAAAATAGAGATAGTTTATTATAGGTAAAACTATAGGCTGTATATAGCGCGTTTAATATACAGCGCGTTTAAAATAGTAACTATAATAGCTTTTTTTCCTTCTTATAAATACTATATACTTAAACTCTAGAAATCTTTTATTATTATTATTATATCTACAACATCAGCGTTTTAGTATTTAATAATTAGTCTACTAGGTAACCTCTAGCGTACAGTATAAGCTTTTGCTAATAGTAATAACTAGCTAGATTACGTTAAAAACTATTTTAACTCCTATCTCTGCGTAATATAGCAGGCTAGCCTATTTAATAGACTAAATTCTTTAGTTAATATTATTTTTAATTCTAATTTAATCCTAACGCGCCTCTTTTTACTTAAGATAGACGTAATTTTTAGCCTTAATAATACTTATAAGGACGTTAAAATCTATTTTAGATTATACGGCAATATAGTAAACTTTATAATATAATAGTATAAAAGAGGTAAGACTCTTTTATTTAAGGTAGAGAACGGCGGTGGCAGTAGTAGCAGTAATAGTAATAGTAGTAGTAATAGCGGTAGTAGTAGTAATAGTAGTAATAGTAGTAGTAATAGTAATAGTAGTAGCAATAGTAGTAGTAGCAATACCTTAAAAAAAAAAAAAAAAAAAATTCCTTACAGCGGCGTAAAGTTAAGAAGTATAACTATAGTAGAAGAAGCTTATTAAGGCGATTAGGATTGTCTGGGCGCAGGGATATACGTACGCGCAGGAGTAGGGCGGGCGGCGGGCGGCAAGAGGAAACTTACTTAATATAAAGACTATTAATTTAAGATTTTAATATACTATAGAAATAACACTAAATTTATATATAAAAATAGTTTTTGCTTTATAAGTTATATATTACGTAATTTATTTAGTAACCTAGAGAGTAAGCTATAATTAACCTACGCGTTAGATTAGTTATAGATTACTCTTAAGGTTACTAAATATATTAGCTACTGTATAAGCTATAATAATAAAAATTATATATTTTAATAGATATTATTTAGTAATTTTATATAGGACTATATTTTATTATATTTTATTATATATTACGTAAGTTATGTTAGTTAAAATTAAAGTTTTTATACTTTTAAAAACTATATTACTTATTTAAACCTAAATAACTTACTTAATATAAAAGCTATAAATTTAAAAGTTTAATCTTTTTCGACACATTAAGTATAAAGGCATATATATACTCCTTCTTTTTTAAAACCCCTTTTAGTCGCCCTAAGCCACTATAGTCACACTATTTGTTTAATTAATATATAAATATACAAATATAATATTAAAATTTTAATATACTATATATAAAACTATTTTTACCTCTATAGGTTATATATTACGTAATTTATTTAGTGACCTAGCGTTAGGTTAGACGACCTAATTCTAACCTAATCCTAACCTATTTAACTAGCGTAGCCTTTATAAAGGGAATAGTTTTTATAAATAAAATAGGTAAGTATATACTATACCTACATAAGTATAATTATAACTATAGTAATAGTAATTATAATTAACCTATATAGTAGGCTATATTACTAATAATAACCTAAATTATATTTAAAAGTAGAAGTAATAGCGTTTAGGTATACTAAATAACTAAAATAATTCTAACTACGTTAATTTTAAGAATAAAATAGTATAATATATAAACGGGGCTACTCTAATAGTAGTAAATTAGTTATAAACTATAAAAGAGCTAGTAAGAATAGTATTAATAATAATATAAAAAGAGTTATATATAAGATAGTAAACACGATAGACAAATATAATAAATATAGTAATAATATATAAAAGAGTAAAGAAAAAAGTATTATAGAATACTTATAAGTAAAAGTAAAATAATATATAATAGTTTAAGTATAAAGAAAATAGGTAGTTAGTACTAAAAAGATATAAAAAAGTTTCTTTCTTATTATATATATTTATATACTAATTAAATAAATAGTATAGCTGTAGTAGCTATAGTAGTAACTAAAAAGAAATTTAAAAAAGAAGAAGTATATATATACCTTTATACTTAATATATTAAAAAATTTAGATAAGACTAAATTAAAAAAGGTATAGCGCTTTGCGCTAGCGCGCTTAGTATACCCCCCTAAAAAAACGTTAAATTAAAAAAGTTAAAAAGTTTAGTACGGACACTATATTCTTTAAAGGAGATATATATAGGTAGTAGCTACTATTATTACTTATATATCTCTCTTCTATCTTCTTTTACAGTTAACACAGCTAAATATTTAAAAAAAGATACTTACTAAATATTCTTTAAAGGTTCTATTCTTTTTACTTTTATCTCTACGGATACTATACTTATTTATATTAATTTTAACGTTATTATTTTAAATATATAAGCTATCTCTACCGTGTCCTATATAAATAATAATATATAATAAGTTTTTAATAATACTACTAAGTACACTACTACTATACGTAATATAATTACTTATTAGTTTTATAAAAGTACTATTTATTAATACTAAGAAATTCTAAATAATAAGGCGTACGGTAATAAGATAGATAGTAATAAAATAGATAGTATATATTTATATATTAATCGAACAAATAGTGTGGCTATAGTGGCTTAGGGCAACCAAAAGGGATTTTAAAAAAGGAGGAGTATGTGTATGCCTTTATACTTAATGTGTCGAAAAACAAAAATAGATAGTAACTAAATAAATAGCGTAGTAACTTTATTAATATTAAAGATAATAGAGTTTTAAAATCTAAAGTTAGTAGTACTAGCCTATATAAAGGCAACAGTGTTAGTAAAAATAAAGGTAAATATAAAAACTAAAGTAGACGTAGTACTATACTAGTTATAAAAGATAAAAAGTTAACGCGTTAATATTAGTTTTATAATAAAAATACGCAGTCTAGGGTATAAGGCGTAACTATATAAAATACTATTAGACGTGCTAGCGGCAAAGGTAAAAATAGTATAAGAATAAAAGTAATAGAAAATCTAGAGTATTACTGTATAGTAATTAATATTTAAAAGTCTTAGGGGGGCCTATATCTATAGGTGCGGTAATATATAGGCTAAGTATATAAACAAGCGTACTTAGTGTCGCAGTTATTTTTAGGTAAGAAAGAATTTATAATTATAAATAAAATTATTAATTATTATTAAATACTATACTACCTGTGTATAGGCGGAGCAAAAAGCAATAAAAATAAATATAACCTCTATTTTATTTTATAAAAATAAAGTTAAAAAAGTGATCGATAGGTTATAATAGTAGTTATTAGCCCTATTTTATTATAAACCTATTAATAAGTGCTATTATAACCTATTAAAACTAATTCGTTACGGTCGAGTCTGTATTAGTTAGCTATATTAATAGTTTATATATATACTATTTATATAAAGCTTTACTTAACTAATTATATAAAATAAAGAAATAAGTCTTATACGAAAGTACCTTTAAACTACTATTTAAATTACGTAGTATTTTTATTAATCTTTAGTTTACTAGTATTATAGACTTATAGATTAAAAATTTTATTAAATGCCTTATCTATATCTATAATTTTAATAGTATTTATAGTATTTATAAGCTTTATAACTACTTTATAAATATTAGGTTAATTTATTTTTACTATATAAAAAAGAGTTTTATTACACGTAATATTAAACGTTATAATAATATAGTTAAGTAATAATATAGTTAAGTAATAGTATAGTTAAGTAATAATATAGTTAAGTAATAATATAGTTAAGTAATAATATTTATATTTTATAGATATTAAACACTACGTAACTAACTAGATATTTAATATAGATATATAGATTTATTTTATATTTATATTTATTACGTTTTACTATGTAATTTTTATTTAGTATATATATATAATAGCTATAAGTATATATATTATTTTAATTTAAATACAGATTTACTATTTAGTATTTTATAAGCTTAGGTTTATAGTAATAAAAATACTATTTAAACTAGCTGTAAAGGATTTTATTTAAAAATTATATACTTATAGAAACTATTAAACTAATATTATAAAATACTATAGTTACTTTTATAATTGTTAATTAACCTTTTTAGTATATTTATACTAAGCCTTAACGTAATAGTTTTATAAATAATTTTTTAGCTAACGTGTTTAGTGTCGACGTTTAGCTTATATATATAAAAAGATGGTATTTTAATACTTATATAAAGCTTTTTTCTTTATTTTTTAAAGCGTAATCTTCTATACTATAGTTAAGTAGTAACATTATTATTTTAGAAAATTTTTATAATTTTAAGTTTATACAAAGTATATACTAATATAGTAAAGCTTAAAAATATTTTTATAAATTTTAAAAGTAGATTTATATATAGCTTTTATATATGAATTATTTTACTATAGTTATTTTAAACTAGTAATATCTACTACGTACTAAATCTTTTTTAGGTATATTAAACAAATTTTATAAATTATACTAGTATAGTTATAGTAACTTTATTTTTAGTTTTTAAAAATTACTTAAGCTACGTATATAAGATACTATTATTTATAATATATTTATTTTATATTTAAAATATAAATACTTTATTTTTTAGAACTATATATACTTAGTTCTATACTAGTGTACTAAACTTTAGTACACTAAGCTATTTAGTACACTAAGTTACATATCGTGGCTATAAGTTTACTAACTAAAATAAATAATATTTTTTATAATTTTTATACGCTTATTTTTTTAACTATATCTAGAAAAATTACTTTTTTTTAGTCTATACCTTTTTTAGACTAGTGTCTTAACAATACACTTTACCTTTCTTTATATAATACTTAGTATTAATATACGGATATATTAACTATAAATAAAACTTTTAATATACTAGTATTACGCTCTAAACTAGACAAAAACAGAGATAAAGACTTATATTTAATAAATATAAAACTATGCTTATAAATTAGTCTTATAAATATAAAACTCGATTCTAAATATTCTATACGTAGTAAATTATCTAAGTTTAAATATTAAACCTTTTTATTATATAGATAAGCATTAGATACTATAGTTAAATAATATTCTTTTATAATAGTTGTATTTTTTATTATAAAGTCTTTTATAAAATTCTATATAGTCTATTTAAAGTATTTTTAATTACTTACGTTTCTATACTAAAATTAAAAATGTGTATATTTTAATCTTAATAGTATAGATACTTTTAAATTTTTTAATATTTTAGAATAAGTAGTAATTTATTATTTTTAAAATATAAAATAGTACTATTATTAAAAATATTACTGTTAAATAGTATATAGATACTATAATTTTATATAAAATATATACTATTACTTTATTTTAATTTACGATTTATAATAAGTAAAGAATTAATAACTATATATACTATAAAGTTAAGAAACTTTAGTTTATTAAATATTTTACCCTAAAAGATATTCTCTTTAATCTAGTTTTTTTGAATATAAGTATATTATAAAGAGCTGTAAATTTATTAAGATTAAAGCACTTAGGAAGCTTTTTTTAATTTTATTTAAAGAGTGGCGTAATCTTACTAATATAAATATATATTAATACTATCTATAGATAATAGTATTTAATAAATTTCTAATAATATACTTTAGGTCTAGAAGGTTATTAGTATAGCTTACTCTTACTTTTTAGTTATAAACTATTTAATTAATAAAATATACTTTATATACTAAGTATTATAAAGATTCTAGAGCTTTTAAAAGTTAATTTAGTAGTTTTATTTTATAATATTACTAAAATAATATCTTTAATTTTTATTAAAAAAAGCTTTCTATTTTTATATATTAGTCTTTAGACTTAAATTATATATATTTACTTTATTTAGTTAAATATTAATTTCCTACTAATAGTAGTAAAAGAGTTAATAATAGTTAATTTACTATAAATATTACTAATCTTATATACTTATATTTTTATATATACAGCTTCTTATTTATAATACTATAATTTAGGAGTTATTTACCTATACGTTGCCTTATTTAAACAAGTATAATATTATTATTATATAGTATTTTTAGTTATTATATTAATAGTTAAGAACTTCTATTTAGAAAATTAAATAATTAAATAAGTAGAGATATTCTCTTTAATAGCGTAATATATTTAAATAGTATTTATAAGCTTAAAAACTACTATTATACTATATTAGTTTTAAATATACATTTTTTAGTTTACTTTAGTAATATAATTAATTAAGTAAGTATAGTATATAGTAATCTTTATAATATAGTTATAGTAAATTTTTATAATTATTATTTTAGATACTTTTATTATCTAAAGTAAGGTAAAGTGTAGCGTTAAGACACTAGTCTAAAAAAGATATAGGCTAAAAAAAGTTATTCCCTTAGATATAGTTAAAAAATAAGCCTATATAAGAATTATAAAAAAAAATATTATTTATTTTAGTTAGTATAGGATTTAAACCTGCAGCTACAGCGTATAGCTTAATATATAACTTAACATATAGCTTAATATATAGCTTAATATATAGCTTAATATATAGCTTAATATATAGCTTAATATATAGCTTAATATATAGCTTAATATATAGCTTAATATATAGTTTAATATATAGTTTAGTGTATAGCTTAGCGTGCTTAAGTTCGGTATACTAGGGTTACTATTACCTTTACTTCTTTTTTTTTAGACTAGGCTGCTACAGTACTACTATACTATAATATACTTACTCTACTATATTATTATTATTATTATATAATAGTATCTAGTATATTAACGTAGATACTAGTATAGTATTTATTCTTAGTAGCGAAACTTATAGGGTATAGTTAGCTAATATTTATAAATATACTAATAGTAACTTTACGCATCGCAATAATTGCCTTTAATAAAACTATAATAACTAAGTTTTATATACCTATTTATAAAAGTATACTAAACGATAACCTATGCGTATAAGTAGTAAAAGTAATTATAAAGTGTTTATTACGTATATAGGCGTACGCTAATAAATTTTATACTAATAAAATTAATATTAAAATTAATATTAAAATTAATATAAAAGCTCTTAATATACTAAAAAGAAAATACTATAATACTACGTACTGCGTACTCGCTAAAGCTAAAAGAAAGAAAAAAGATAAGTATATAGTAATAATAGTAGGGGAAGGTATTAAACTATACTTATTAATATAGTACGTCTAGATACCGTATATTATTATAAATAATATTAACTTAATAATACTATAAGGTACTAAGCTATAATAGCTTATAGTAAAGTTATATAAAAGAAAAATAGTAAAAGGATAAAAGATAAATTTTATACTAGAGATAATAGACGGGGTGTAGTTATACAGTAAGAGATATTTAATATAGTAGTAGCTATTAAGGCGGATATAGCAGCTACTACGCGTTAAGGGGAGAAAGAAAGAAAGAAATATATTATATTATATATACGCCTAAATATTAGTAGATATTCGTATATTAATAAGATATAAGTAGAGAATTTAGAGGACTATACTACGTATAGGTAAATAGTAGCTCTTTAATACTATCTATACCTAGTAATAGATTAACTTAATAGTTAGAAGGTAATAACTATTATTTATAGTAGATAAAGCCGTAAAGACGCCACTTATACTTTTATAATATATTAAAATTTTAGTATTTCTAAAGAATTATTAAGATTATTAATAGTTTTAAGATTAGGATTAATAAGATTCTAAACTTTTTTAATAGATTAAGTATAAAGGTATACACATACTCCTCCTTTTTTAAAACTCCTTTTAGTCGTCCTAAGACATTACACTGACACTTTTTATTTAGTTAATATATAAATATATATATAAGATTCTAAATACTATAAAGTATATATTATACTTTAAGCTATATATATTATATTAGCTAGCTTAGAAAATTAGTAAAATAGATAATATTAATTAAAAAGAATAAAATAACTTTTAAATATTATAATACTTAGAAATTTATTAGTTATAAGACTTATTAAGTATTTAATAGCGAAAAATATAGATTATTATTTATATATAAATAAAATAATACTTACTAAGTCTATAGGACTAGAAGTTTTTAAAAACAGGTAAAGAATTAATTAGAGTTTTAAAAATAAGAGCTTAATTAATTAGATATAAAAAAAAAAATTTTTATTTTTAAAATACTACGCTTATAACTATAAAAAGATAAGTTAAAAATTACTAGATGTTAATATTTAAAAAATTAGGACTACGTTTATAAAAGAAAGCGCTAAAAAGCCGTATTATATATAGGTAAATGTAAAATAAATACTCTATTTTAAAAAGTTTTATAAGCTAGTAACATAAATTTTAAGATATCTATTCGCGATATTAAATATTATTAGTAGACTAATATATTATTAAAATAGATAAATCTAATTAGTAAAAAACTATATTTAATTTTATTTATCTCTTTATTATTTATAATATTAATATATAATATAATACTATTTTTAGTATTAGACTTAGTACATTTATACTTATTAAAGAAATTATTAATATATAAATAGTATTATATATTATATTAGTACAGGTATAAATTAGAAAATAATAAAGTATTTAAATATATTAAAAAATAGATAGAGTAGCTAGTTAAGTATATTAGTAAAAGAGAAAAGACGAATATTACTAATAGTTTTATAAAAAGTAAAGAAAATAGTTTAAGTATACTACTAATAAGATAAGTCTTAATTTAAATTTATATACTATTAGTATTAAAAATAGTAAGCAGTATTAAGAGCTATATTCTATACTTACGTTATTAATAGTAGGGATACTATAATCTGTTACTTAGATAAGAGTCTAGATAAGAGTATAATAGTAATAGTAATAGAAATAAAGTATTTATATAAGAAGGAGGAGCGTATAATATTCTAAAATATAGAATATAATTTAGATACTATTAAATTATAAAAGTGTATCTAGAGCTCTACTAAGTTTGTTTTTAAAATTAGAATAATAGTATAGCTATACTAGTTAAAGTCAGCAATTTAAAATATATTTATACTCTAGTTATCTAACGTATAAGTAGATAGATTTAGTAGTAAGTTACATTAAAATATAGTAGTAAAGGCCTCTAGAATTAGCGACTAGAATATTATCGAATTATTTAAAGTAGTAATAAAAAAATAAAAAAGTTTATATAACGTACACCTTTTTATATTTAGTTTAACTCCGAGTACCAAGATTTTATTTATATAATTTTTACTAGTATAAGAAAAAAAATTAAATATTTTAATAATTACTAAATTACTGTTACTTCTTATTTAAATAATACAATATTAGTATTCTAAACTTAAATAATAATATTTTAGTCTATAAAATAATTAATATAATTAATAATAAAAAAATAAAAATATAATTTAAAAATATATAATATATAATATATTTAATATATGAAAATATTAAAATAACTTACTTTATAATGAGTTACTAGCTGGTTTTTATTTTTTTTAATTTTATTATTACTTCTTTTTTTTATAATGCTTACAGGGGGGGACATTAGAAAAAGCGTAATTAAAAAAGTTACTATTTTAAAATAATATAACTTTTTAGTTATAAGGCCTAAAAATACGAAAAAAATACTATTTTAAAGAGAAAGACTAGCTTATTCTATTTACCTACTTAGGGGCTGCTTACTAAGGGGTTTAAGGGTAAAAGAAATTAGTAAATATAGAAAATTTTTAGGGCCCTACTTTAGGCTATTATAACTTTTTATTTAAGGTGCAAAATTTGCTTCTTTTTATATATATTATAATAGTAACTATAATATATAAGTATATAAAATATTTTTATATATTTATATATTATTTATATAATTATATATAAAAGTCATTTTGTTAAATTTTTAATAATAAACTGGTAATATTAAATTACTAGTACTTAGTATAGTAGCCCTTAGCTTCTATAACCGCCTTATAACAGTTAGGAAGAGATAAAATACAGTTATTAATAACTTCTTATAGTATTTTATACTACTTTTTATTAATAACTCTTTTAAAGGCCTCTATACTTTATAAACTAGATCCTACTCCTAATTTAGCCTTTATATTTTTATTTAGTCCTTGTTTTAAATAACTCTATATATTTTCTATAGGGGCTAAATTAGGACTATAGCCTAGGTAAGGAAATAGTATAATTTTATTTTTTTTAAACTAGTTTAAAACGTCTATTATTTTATAGATAGGGACGTTATCTTGTTAAAATTACTAACCTAAATTAATATTAATATAAAGATTATAACTATAATATAATATTATATATATATATATATATTATTATATTAATAAAAACAAAGGTAAAAAAGAATTATAAAACTTACCCCTTTTTATAGAGGGTTTACCCTTAGGTATAAAGACTTTATTTATATAATTTTTACTAGTATAAGAAGTAAAAGAATTAAGTAATTTAATAAATACTAAATTACTTCTACCTCTTACCTAAATTGCATCCTAAACTTATAGGGTAAGATCTTGTCCTATAAAATAATTAATATAATTAATATTAATAAACTAAACTATAACTTAAAAATATATAAAAATTATATAATTTAATATTTTAAAAAGTTAAAATAACTTACTTTGTAATTAGCTAACAGCTAGTTCTTTTCTAACTCTATTATTACCTCTTTTTCTATAATATTATCTATTTTGTTATCCCCTTTATATTGCTAACTTATTAGAAAATATATTTTTTTTAAATTTATATTTTTTATATTTTTTAAATTTTCTTTAGTGTATTTTACTGTTTTTTTTAGCGTTTTTTTATTTATTATTAATTTTTTTTATATTAATTATATAACCCTCTTCTTTTAAAACTCTACGTAATTATCTTATTGTAATTTCTAGATTATTTTTTAATAGTATTCTTTTATTTTCTTTTTTAGACTTTTAGTTAAGTCTCTATTAATAACTCTTTTATCCCTTTTAGTTAACTTTTTTATACCCCCTAAATAAACCTTTTTTATATTATTATTATTATTATATTTATTATTATTTTTATCTTTAATACGCCTTATAGCGTTATAAATAGTAGTAGGAGACTTTTATATAGTAGTAGCAATTAAAGCAGAAGAATTATTTACTTTTAAAAGTAAATTAACGTTATATTTAAGTTTTCAGAATTTTGGCTCTATTTTAAGGAAATAGGAGTTTAAGTTTATAAAAGTTAAAAGATATTATAATATATTATAATATTAATAATATATCACGTAATTATTAATTATATAAGGCTTAGCACTATTTTTATAATTAATATAATTTTATTATTAGATTACTAATATACTTCGAAAATCTAGTCACGTGACATATACTAGGCCTAAAAGAGTATAGTTAAATTTTAGTTAAATATATTCACTAACTAAAAAGTTGTAGGGACCTAAAAAAAGGGGTAAAAAAATAATTATATTTAGGTAATTTTAATTTATTACATATACTATCTAAGTAGTAACTAAAATCATTATAAAAATTTCCTGAACTTTCTCTTTAAAACGATATAATTCACGTATTTTTAGGCTTACTAATTAATTTTATATTAATTTTTAAAAATAGTAACTTTTTGCATTACGCTTTATCTAATGTCCCCCCCCTGTATTTTTAATTTTTCTCTCATATTGCTAATATATTACAAAAATATTATTTTTTAAAATTATAATTTTAATATTTTTTTTAGTTGCTTTAGGACATTTTTTATATTTATTTAGTATTTTTTATATTTATTATTAGGTTTTTCCCTTATATTAATAAAGTAATTATGTTTTTTTATATTTTTTTAATATCTTTTTAAAATATTACGGTTGTTTTTTAATAATAATATTTTAATATTTTAAGGACTTTTAATTTAGTCTTTATTAATAACTATTTTATCTCTTTAAGTTACTTTAGAAACTCTATCCCTTTTAATTTTTTTTATATTATAATTGTTTTTTTCCTTTTTTTATTTTTTTAAAAGCGTTATAAATAATTTATTAAGACTTTTTTAAAAGAGTAGTAATAAAATAATTATTTTTCTTTAAAAATAAATTACCTATATATTTAGGATATAAAAAATTTAGTTCTATGTTAAGAAAATAATATTTTAAGTTTATAAAGGTTTAAAAATATTATAATATACTATAATATTAATAATATATTACATAAGTAGTAATTATATAAGTATTAGTTAAATTTTTATTATTAATATAAATTTAGTATTAGATTACTAATATACTTTAAAAATACTAGTTACGTAATCTATACTAGACCTAAAAGAGTATAATTAAAATTTTAGCTATATATATGTAGTATCTAAAAAGTTATAGTAGCCTAAATTAGAAGTTTAAACAATTTTTATATTTAGATAATTTTAATTACTTATACCTACTTAGGAAGCTATAATTCAAATCATTATAGAAATTATTATAATTATCTCCTTAAAATAGTATTATTTATATTTTTTAGCATTATTAATTATTTTTATATAAATTGTTTAAAAAGGTAACTTTTTTAATTAGTCTTTTTTTTTGTTCACTCCCCTGTATTTACTTATATTAAGTAAGGACGTAGTATACACAAAGTCGATACAGCTACTATAGATAAATATAAAGAAATATTTTCTAAGGATAAATAATAGTTATAATAGATACTCCCACTTTCTTCTAAACCTTAAACATATTTTACTCACATAGCCCTAAGGAGACCTTCATGCACAGCAGACGTGATCACCAAAGTTCTTGACCAAATAAAGAGTCGGCAATAATAAACGAACAAGAAACGTCTTTCAATAAAAGACGATAGTTCGTGCGGCTGTCGGCTTAGGAAAGGGTAACAAACTGAGTGGATGCTTTCCAAGGTTGTATCCTGCAATCATCCACAACAGCGTTGATTAAGTATTGGCTAAGAAACTATAACAACAGATATACCTACCACAGCGCTACCGCGGCTCCATCTCCTCTCCACCCCTTTCCCTATCCTCCTGTCTATCCAAATGACACATGGCAAGCACCAACCTCTCCGGCTCATCCCAAATCCCGTATCCCCAATATACCCCAATTTCCCCAGGCCCACCCTCACGAAAGCCGCATACACCGCATTATTCTCAATAGGACCAAAATACACCGCCTGGCTCGGCGGCACGCCCTTCAACCACGCAGCATTCGCCACCAGCTTCGGCACCAGCGTGCTCGTTCTCAACAGCGACTGGTCCGACGCAACAAGCCGCGCTTCGTAGGTGGTGGGCTCGCCGTGCACTTTCCATTTCAAATCGAAGTGGTGTTTGAAGATGTACTCCAGCGTCTCTTTTTCCAGGGCTGCAACGAAGAAACCCATCAGGATGGTGGTGCAGCGGTTTTGCTTTGTGTAGGCTGCTACTGTTGATAGGAGGGCTTGGGACTCCTCGGTGTCTTCGGCTATGACCGGGTTGGTCACCAAGATTATGTTGGGCCAGCCGGAGAGAACGACTTTACAAACGTCAGACTGCTGGACGTAGACGATATGCGGCGTTGGGCAAGGGCGCATACAGTTCATAGCATCTTGTATAGTCAGTGACTCATGTATAATTGCACTTGAGAGAAGTTTGGGGAGGAGTTGCTCGTAGCGCTGGCGGGAGGAGAAGGAAAAGCCTTCGAATGACAATACAAGAACATTTGGCATCTTATCACGAAGTTTCCCCGGAGAAGCATCCGGAGAGGCCGGCTGTGGAGACTACATTGTAGGTTGGAAGATGGGAGCTGGGAAGAATGAATGTGAAAATACACTAATACGGTCGAGGGATGAGTCAGCATATGCTAAACTTAGCGTGCCTCTAGCAGCTTGGCGCGGTGTTAGCCTGTGAAGGTGACGTGCATTGGACCCCACCAGATCGTCGCCGCAGCCTAGCAAGTCGGTTGCTCGTTGGATTCTCGTCACACCCACTTTTCACTCAACTTTGGATACGAGCCAACATGGTGCAGAAAGGAGAGCATCTGTTGCAGCGACCGCTCTACGGTAGACCTCTTTGATCAGCGAGCACGTAAGCTTTGCTAACAGTTTGTAGTATTCGATCTTCCCGATGAGCTGCTGTCAACCCTCACACTCAAGCACCATTCGACGCAAACAATCCAAGAAGAACCAGCCCACGTATCCACACCCTCAAACGACGCGTCCGAGCGAGCAGACGCCGAGGATGGCAGCCCCGCGAAAGCGACGTCGTGCAACCTGTGCGGCCTGAGCTTTGCAACCGTCGCAGAGCAACGAAGCCACGTCCGGTCCGACCTCCACCAATACAATTCGAAGCAGAAGCTCAAGGGGTTGAAACCTATGAGCGAGGCAGACTTCGAGAAGCTCATCGACGAACTGGACGAGAGCATATCCGGGTCGGAGTCATCTGAATCAGACCACGACGATGAGCAGAGTGATGGCGGCAAACCTAAGGAATCTACGCTGAGCGCGCTTTTGAAGAAGCAGGCCAAGACCGCGGATCCGGAGTTCGATGATTTCTCGTCGAAGAAGAGACAAAGGGGAGCGGGCAAACCACCCTTGCTGTGGTTTTCTTCGCCGCTTTTGCCGGACAATATGTCGCTGGGAGTCTATCGGGCAATATTTACAGAAGAGGAACAGGAAGACGAGGCGCATCTTGTGGAATCGTTGCGCAGGAAGCAGATTGCACCCACAATACCACCGAAGATCAAATTTGAAGGCGGAGTACCGTTGCCTGGGACTGACATTGGACCGCACTACTTTTTGTGCATGATTGGCGGTGGCCATTTTGCTGCTATGATAATTGCGCTTGCGCCGAAGAAGGAAAAGAACCATACTGGTGTGGCTGAGCGATCGGCGACCGTCATTGCACACAAGACCTTCCATCGGTATACGACTCGTCGGAAACAGGGTGGCTCACAATCGGCGAGCGATGCTGCACGGGGAGCTGCGCACTCGGCCGGTTCATCTCTGCGTCGGTACAACGAAGCAGCGCTCACGAACGAGGTGCGCGAATTGTTGACCAGCTGGAAGACGATGATCGATACGGCTGATTTGCTGTTCATACGCGCGACGGGAAACACTAGCCGGAAAACGTTGTTTGACAAGTATGAAGGACAGGTCTTGAAGAACAATGATCCGCGCAATAGAGGTTTCCCTTTCACAACAAGGCGCGCAACGCAGAAAGAACTCATACGCGCATTCCTCGAGCTCACCCGCGTCAAGCAAAGCACCATCGATGAAGCCGCCCTGGCAGCCTTGAGTGTACCACAAAAGGAGCCTGCAGTACCCACGCCTCCGAAGTTACAAAAGCCGCCCAAGCCCTCCAAGGAAGACGAAGAAGCTGCCCTGCATACCTCACAAATCACATCCATCATCAAACGGTCCAAAATCCCAGCCTTGCTCAATTACCTGAAAACCAACAACATCCCCTCGACCTTCAAGTTCATCCCCGAGAATCACCACACCCCCACGCCTTTGCATCTCGCAGCATCCTTAAATTCAGCCCCAGTTGTAACTGCACTATTGACGAAAGCAGGCGCCGACCCCACCCTCATGAACGACGACGCCCGCACGCCCTTCAGCCTCGCCGGCGACCGCGCCACCCGCGACGCCTTCCGCCTCGCGCGCTCCGAGCTCGGCGAATCAGCTTTCGACTGGGATATCGCCGGCGTACCTGCTCCACTCACCAAAGCGGATCTCGAGGCGCGGGAGGCGCGCGAAAGATCCGAGAAAGCCGCGGAAGACAAAGCAGAGGCAGAGAGAAGGAAAGCGGAGACGGAGCGTCTGAGGAAGGAGAGCGAGACCGAGGATGCGAAGAGGCGGGAGACGAGGCTGGGGAAGGGGCGGCTGGTGGGCGTGCCGGAGAAGACGGGCGCGGAGAAGAGGGAGGAGGAGATGAGGGGGTTGGGGCCGGAGGCGAGGGCGAGGATGGAGAGGGAGAGGAGGGCGAGGGCGGCGGAGGAGAGGATAAAGAGGCTGCAGGGCCGGTAAGGGGAGTATCGGTACGGCGCAAACGCCGTGGGGGGCGAGCTCGAGATGATCGGTCAAGGGGGTCAGGCTGTGCTATCAGCGGGAGTGAACGTTGAATGATGCATCCCAATAGAGTCTAGCGCCACGTTGCACGGCAGCTGCACTCCGGAGGCCGAAGTCAGCTTCTCCTCACGACACTCTTCTGCTCCAACGCCAGGTAATATTGCGCGTTGCGGATGCTTCCCTCTTGCGATAGCTGCTCCACACAATCATGGCCCAAGCCCAGGCACTGCCTCTACAGGTGACGCCAGCCTCTCTCAGAGACGTTCCGTCCACGATACCAACGGTCCACTCAAGAGCGGAGGAGATGACGAGCCGCAGTCCAACGTGCAAGGAACTGCCCAGTCTAAGTCGGCATCAATGGATTATCCAAAATTTTGGGTAGCAACAACCGCGGCTGGTCTGGCCCTCATTTGCCTCTTTGTTGCCAATCTGTCTTACTTTTACGGCTCTAGGTATCAACAGACTGCCAGGTCCAGGGCCATCCGCATCCTCATGGTCGATTTCGACAACAACAGCTCAGTCGCGCAAGCCATGCTGGGAGCCAACCAGGACCTCGCTTCACCGAACTTCCCAACCTTTGTCCTTCAAGATGCTGCCGACTTCCAATCAACAGATGATGTATTTGGCCTTGTCCGAGAGGAGAAGTACTGGGCAACCATCTATGTCGAACCTGGAGCCTCTCGACGATTGCCAGCTGCTATTGCTGGGAATTCGTCGGAATACAACGCCAACAGCGCTATTACCTACATCTGGAATCAGATCCGTTACCCTGCTGTCTCAGGCGCGATCGTCATGCCATCCCTTGTGCAGCTCACGAGCGGCACTCAAGCGGCATATCATATGGCTAATGCGCAACGTGATCTCGGGTTGCTTCCAACAATCGAAGATCAACAGGCTTCGCAGACCGCTTTGCAAGCCTTCCTCAACCCGATTGGCGCAACTCCAATCAACATTCGAGAGGGAGCTCAGGCAACTAAAGCTCTATACAACACCGTGTCCGTCGCCGTTCCCATTGTCCAACAGTTCTTTTTCATCGTTGCCTTTAACAGCATTAGCGACCAATTCGGCCTCTTCGATCGGCCCACGGCCAAGATATCTGGTGGCATTCGATTCATAGTAGGCGCGCTGTACACATGCGGATCAGCTCTCGGAACCACAGGATACATATGGGCATTCCGGGAACGATGGGCAGTGCCAGGCAAAGTCTTCGCCGAGACCTGGATGCTCTTATGGTTCATGATGCACATATACTATCTCATATGGGATACCGCCACCGCATTTGTGCCTATTGCCGGCATGTCATTCATTATCGTCACATTCCTCTTTCTAAGCATCACGAGCGCCAATAGCCCCTTCGAAGTAACGCCCGGCTTCTACCGTTGGAGCCAAAGCCTGCCGGCTTTTGAAACACTACAAATGCTTTGGAATGTCTGGTCCGGGAGCTTCGTGAAGGTCTATCAAGCCATACCTATCCTCTTCGCCTGGTGGCTGGTCTGGATGGCCTTGGCGACGTTCGGCTTCGTCAGGAGGCGCCGCTTAGCAGCGAAGGGAGTTGCCCTGTCGTCACGTTAAGAAACGAGCCTTACAAATTTTTGGTAGTCGTCTCAGGGGTCACTGGAAGAGTACTGGATGTTCTGATGCCTGGGTCCGCTTATGAAGCCGCGCGCGACCGAACATTAACACAATCGCTTCATCTCAAATGATTTTATAAACACGTAAGAGCAATCTCTTGTTCTGTCAAGAAATAATAAGTACGGCTAGAGTTTTGAAGACGGAGTTTTGGACAAGGGTAATATTCTTGTATATTTACTTCTTCGCAGCTTACAATTTAGTGAATACGACATCATCAACTTGAACCTCCTTTGCCATTCCCGATGCCCCACCGTAGATGAACTCCACCCGCGCGATAACCGAGTTCGAACCGCTGGAGAAGATTCCGCCGTTTAAGACAGCAACTGGCGCGAATGCCCCACTCGAGGTGACCGGGCCACCTGCCAGAAGAACATCGTTAACGTACAGGGCAGCGGGCACGTCCAGTGCCTTACCGGTGGCCTAAGGTGGAGCTTTTATTATTAAGTGCACGATCGCCTACAGTTCCTATAGTTTTTATAATATATATATTTTTTATTACTATTATTATTAAAATATAGTACTAAGTTATATACTAACTATCTATTTATTTTATAAAATAGGCTTTATAATGTTTTCTCTTTTATTAAACTATTTACTATAAATATAAATTTTTTTATTAATAATACTACTCGTACTTAAATATATATATAAAATATAATACTCTATAAAATATAAAATAAATAGTAGAATTATAACTATAACTAATACTAATATATTATAGTCCAAATTTCTTATACTATAACTTAGATAAATAGTATTTAAAAAGTTAATTACTTTTATATATATTATATACGTAACTATAGTAATATTAATAATAAAATAAATATATATAATAAGCTTAAAGAGCTTATATATAATTATAATAAATATATTTATAACTTAGTTTTAGTATAGATTAAGAAGTGTATTAACTAGAAAATAATATAGTATAAAATTTAGCTTTTTAATATAATTATCTACTATATTATTATTTATTTTAAAGAAGATATACTTTTTACTACTACTTAAAAATAGTAATTATAGTTATAAAATATTTTTATAAAACTATTAAATGTAAAAAATAAATACTATAAAAGTATTTTAAAAAAAGATTAAAAATAGTAAAATATTATTTTTATCTAATAAACTTATTATTAGTAACTATCTAATTAGCATAAAAAGTAGTATATATATTATATAATTTAATAATTCACTCTTATAAATACTTCCCTAAGTATAATTAAAAAAGTAATATTTATTATAATAGATACGTAATAACTACCTAATAGTATTTAATAGATTTATAGCTTAGTATAATTTATTATTTTATATATTAGGTTATACTTATATATTTACTATTATAAACTAATATAAAGGAGATATTTATAAAAAAAATATTAGTATTTATAATTATAGTATACGTTATAGCATCTAAAATACTATTAATTAATAATAGTATACTATTACTTTATAACTAAAATATACACTTCTAATATATTAAAAAAAATAAATTTAAAGTAAAATATATATATTAGACTTACTATAGCTAATACTATAGAGTATAATATATACTCTAAGCTTTTAAATTAAACTAAATAAAAAAAACGTAAAGTGGTAAGTATATTTAATATAACTACAATACTATTACCTATTTTTATAAATATTTTATAAAAGTTTATACTTAAGTTAATTAACGTACTTTACGAGCTTTATAAAGCCGCGGTATTACGTAATAACAAGAACTTAATAAATACTAAATAGTGTATATAATACTAATAACACTATATATAAGTAGTATAAATTTTAAACTTTTAAAAGTTATACTTTTTTCTTTTAGTAAAAGTAAAATACTTTACTAAATATAGTAATATTTTATTTATACTCTAATTATATATCTATAGATTAGTAACTATTTATTATTACTTTTAAAGTTATTAGCAATTACTACTTATAATTATATATAATATAGTTAGTTTAGGGGATTACTAGATATATAAACTTTAAAACTAAAGAGAGTTATTAGATTATTATTTACAGCCTACATAACTAAATATTTAGCTATTAAGTAAATCCTGCCATTTATCTTATACTTTATACTATATTATTAACTCCTATTTAAAGGTACTTTATTATATTATATCTATATAAATTTTTTTTATTTTTAAAATTTTGTATTACTATACTAATTTTAACTAAATTAGTACCTATTATACTAACTACTTCTAGTAGCAGTAATACTCTAAACTAAAATATAATCCTTCTATCTATATATAGCCTATTAATAAGTTTTATATTAATTTATATATATATAATCTTTTAGCGGACAATAGCCTTTTTAAGTATATTATCTTTAGCTATTTTAAAGCCCTTTGTAGTACGTCTTATCTAAATAAATTTTAAATTAATAAAATAAAGGCTATATAAAAGTAGGTAGTTAATAAAAAAGAACTAAAAGACCTCATATTATTAATAAAGCTAGAGGTAATAGAGGAATCTAAAAAATAAACTAATAGAATAAGGTAGATCTATTAATATACTTATAAAATTTAAAATAAAAAAAATAAACAATAAATATAAACTCTAGAGCTTACTAGTATATATAAAGCCAGATAAGTACACGCTTTTATTCTTATTTAGTAAGTATTACTAACTAAGTAGTAAGTACTATAGACGGCGCAAATACTAATAATAGTAAGTATAGCTTTTTTTATTTTATTAGGCTACTAAGTAAGCTAGATATATATATAATTTATATTAGTAGGCTTTTATAGTATTATTAGTTTAGTAAAAAGTTTAACAGGTACTATAAAAGCTTAGTATAAAATTAAGTAATAAAATATTACTTTATATTATATAACAAGTTTATAATAATAGTATTAGTTTATTAATTAACGTACTTCGCGAGCTTTATAAAGCCGAGTATTAGTTTATAATATAAGTAAACGGTGTAAAACGCAATAAAAATAAAATATAAAAAAATAAATAAGCCTTTTATACTCCTGCTCGGGAGTGGTTTATACTTAAGTAAAATAATTTTATTAATATAGGCGTAGACTTATCTATATATAAAGAAAAACTATAATATTTTATAAAAGAGCTAAATATCCGCTATTTAAAAATATAACTAAATTAAAAAATAATACTAAAATTACTATAACTCTATTCACTCTCGAGTATAAGTATAAAAGGCTTATTTAGTCTTTTTAAGTTACTATTTTATATTATATTTTACTCTGCCTACTAATAGTCCGCGAATTAATAATATTATTATAAACTGATTATATAATTTAGAGTAATTTTTTTTATTTAATTTCGTGTAAGCCTTTATATTATTTATTAAACTTTTTACTAAAATAATAATACTACCTAAAGGACTATTAGTAAAGTAAGTTATATATATACCGAGCTTATCTAGCAGTCTTATATAATAAAAAAAAATAAAACTATAGTTACTACTTCTAGTACTTACGCCGCCTATAAGTATCTACTACTTAATTAATAACTGCCCGCTAGTTAAGGATAAGAAGTATATACTTACCTAACTTACGCACCCTAGTAGACTGCCCTAGGGTTTATAATACTTAAATCTTTTTTTTATTTTAGATTTTATAAGCGTACTAATAAATCTATTTTATTTTATTAGTCTAAATCTAAAATTATAATTACTTTAAATTTACCTCTAGCTCCTTTAATAATACTAAGCCTTTTAGCCCTTTTTTATTAACTATCTATTTTTATATAATCTTTATTCTATTAGTCTAAGATTTATTTTTATAAAATAGTGTACTAAGAAGGTTTATAAAGTAAAAAAAAAATAATATACTTAAAAAGACTATTTTTTACTAGAAGTTTACGTACGTGTAGATTAGCGTAAAACTTATTAATAAGCTATATATAGGTAGAACAATCGCGTTCTAGTTAATTTTAGATTTTATTTTAGTTTAAAATATTACTACTACTAAAAATAATTAGTATAATAGGCGCTTAACTAAAATTAGTATAGTAATAAATATTTTAAAAATAAAAAAAACCTATAAAAATATAATACGGTAGAGTATTTTAAGTAGGTAATAATATAGTATTAAGTATAGAACGGCTAAACTTATTTAAAAAACTAAATATTCTATTATAGGTACTAGGTAACCGCCTAATAACTCTATTAGTTTTAAAATTTATACGTTTAGTAACTAGATTAACTAACTACCTTATATATAATTATAAGCAGTAATTACTAATATCTTTAAAAATAATTATAAGTAGTTACTAATTTATAGATATATATTAAAGTATAAGTATATTATTATATTTAGTAGAGTAACTATAGCCCTTACTAAAAGAATAAACTATAACCTTTAAAAGTTTAAAATTTATACTACTTATATATAATTGTAAGCTATTTAGTTTTTATTAAGTTTTTATTATATATTATGCCGCGACTTTATAAAGCTTATAAAGTATATTAAATAACTATAATTCTATTACTATACTAAGTAATTAATAAATAAATAGAAGTTGTATACTACTAATAATAATATTAATATAAATAACTATAGAATACTAAAGTAAGAAAACAGTATAGCTTTTTAATAAGTAACTAAATATATTAAAGATTATAGTCTATAGTATAAAAAATATATATAACCCTAATTAAACTAATATAAAGTAAAAATTATTAGTATTTAAAGAAACGCTATAGCGTAATACTATAAAGAATATTTAGAAATAAATAAAATAAAGTTTTTAAAGAGAGAATAATAAATAGCTAGTATTATATAAAAAGTAGTAATGTATAGCGTTAAGACACTAGTCTAAAAAAGGTATAAGCTAAAAAAATTTATTTTTCTAAATACAGTGTAAAAATAAGCGTATATAAAAAGTATAAAAAATACTTTTAAAATAGCTAGGATAAGAGAATATAAATAAATAGCTAAATATATAATAAAATATATTGTATTAATTATTTTATTATTATTATAAAACCACTAGGTCTCTATTAAGACTAGAATAAAATACTTTATTATAAAGAGATACTATATATAAACTATACGCTATTTAAAAAATTAAATTTTATTATATAAATATATAAATCTAGTATTGATTTAATCAACTTTCTGATTATATAACTAAAGTAGTATTAAAATTAGAATATGTATTACGTCGTAAACACACAGAGTCACACATTACCAGGTCCCGAAACATAAGACTGCAGCGGACACAACGCCGGCGGTTGTAGCCCTATATGCAGACATAGGAACCCGGTAGTTAGCACCTGGACAGATTATAACGGCTTGAATGGCACGTTGCGGAAGATTAGGGTTGGTGGCAGCGATACAAGAGCGCAGGAAGTAGCCGCTTAGAGAACCAGCATTTGAGCGCTCGAGAGTAACGTCGCCGGCCGAGAGGAGACTCCAGCTTCCGGCTAGGGGATTCTCGAAGCCGCCGTTGGTGACGGTCGCCAGTTGGACAGGCCGCGGCTGACGCAGTTCCAGTTGTGGTAACGGTCGAAGCTGGGAGGGTCACAGTACTGGCGCCGGGAGCTAGGAGCGTTATCGTACTAGCCTCTAGCGCCGGTAAGGTCACTGTGCTGGCGTCAGGCGCCGGGAGTGTAATAGTACTTGCTTCGGGAGCCGGAAGTGTTATCGTCGAGGCCGGAAGTATAACGGTGTCTGCTGGGAGCGTAATGTGTTAGCTTCTAGCAGAGGGAGCCCGATTGTACTTGCATCTGGAGCAGGTAATGTAACAGTGGATGCCGGGAGAGTCTTAGCAGGAAGGGTGATAGTCGATGCTGGAAGAGCCTGTGCTGGGATAGTTACGGTTGTAACCTCGCTAGGTAAAGTTAAAGTGATAGGCTCTGTGATTGTTGTAGAATCGGTGACAGTTATAGTTGTAACATCGGCAGCTAATGTTACTAGGGGACATGGTGTTAGGCAACGTTGTATACTTGAAGACTTGGGAATACACACCAGTAGAAGGTTGAGTGACAGTGACTACCTCTCCTTTTCCGGGGATTGTGATGGTAGTTGCAGGTTTAGTGATAGTAATTACCCGATAAGTTACGCGCTAGATTTTAGTAATTATATAAAGCTTTTTATATTTTAATATAAATCTTAAAAGGAAAACCAAAATTATAAATAAAAATAACTAATAATAGAGGAAACATATAATAATAATAAAAAAATACCTAGTATATATAAAAAAAAAAATCTTTTTAGTTATAGATTTTATTTAATAAATCACTATAGTAATAATTAAAAAAGAATTAAAAATAGTACGTAAAGTAATTATATTATCTAAAGTATAAATCTATAAATGGAGTCTATAGAGTAGTATTAGCTAAAAAGATAAAGTAAAATATAATAAAAATAAATATCTAATATAACACACTTATAAAATAAATAAAAGTGAAATAAAATTTTAAATATAGTTATAATTCTATAAAATAATATATTATAACTAATTATAAATATTTATAATATACTTTTTTTGAAAAAGAAATTTATTTATATTATTATTTTTAAGCATAATAAACTTTTCTTTTTATAAGACTAATTTTAAGTTTTATAATTTTAAATTTTTATATAATAGTCTTATTGAAGCTTTAGACCTTTCTCTAATATTAAAAATTATTATTAGCTCTATAATTATTATTATAGATATATATATATAAATTATTATATTACTTAATATCTCTAGTAGAAGTAAAAGTTTAATTAAAATTAATATAATATTATTTTATATATTTTATCTTATATACTAGTAAATATTTTATACTTAGATTTATATTTATACAGATTATATAAATATTTAAAAAATATAATTAAAATAAATTTAAAATTAAAATTATTGTTATATTTTAAAGAATTTAATACTTATTTAGTTATCTAATATATACTAGTTTAAAACTAGCCCAAATAAAAGTATTATATAATATTAATAAAATCTTTTCTAACGTAGCCTTACCTAACTTTTTTAACACATTAAGTATAAATATATATATATACTTATTTTTTTTTAAACCTTCTTTTCGGTCTCTATAGAGACCTCAAAGTTATAAAATTATAATAAAATAATTAATATAAAATATTTTATTTTATTTAGTTATATACTAAGCTATTTATTTATATTTCCTTATACTAGCTATCTATTATGCTCCTTTTAAAAACTTTTTTTTACTTACCTCTAGATATCCTCTATAGTATTAAGCTATAACTTTCCTCTATATACTAGTAACCTTTACCCTATATTACTTTAATTAAAATTATATACATCTTTTACGCTTTAGATTATTACCTATAACGCCTTTATGTATTTATTAAAAAATTATACTATTTTTATACTTTAGCGCCCTATAATTACTAATATTAGTATTATTATTACCGGCGCTATAATTACTAGCGCCTTTTTTTTAATTTACTTTTATTAATTAACTACTTTATATAGTAGTATAGCTATAGTAATTTTAGTATTATTTTTTTATTTAGTAGCGTCTATAAGTAGCAGATCTTTAACTTACTCTTTATTTACTTAAATAATTTTTCTTTAATTAGATCTAGTAACTTTATACCTATAAGTATAAAATTATTTTATATAAGTATTAACTTTTATAAATCGCCTATAAAAATAAGTAGTAGTATATTAGGTATATTAAATATACTTACTATTTTATATTTCTTATTTATTTAGTTTAATTTAAAAGCTTAAAATATTTAACGTGCTTTATAATACAGACTAGAGTAAGTTTAGTATATATATTTTACTAAAATTTTATTTTTTAACGTATTAAGAGCGCGTATTTTAGTTATAGAGTAGTAGTATACTACTATTAGTAAATAGTACTTTAGACGCTATAACGCGTACTATAATTATAATATATTAATATCTCTTTTTTTATAAATACCTATTTAGTATTAGTATATAATAGTAGAAATACTAGTATAAGTTACTATATAAAGTAATAAATTATACTAAGCTGCAATACTATTAAGTACTATTAAGTAGTTATTATATACCTATTTTAGCGCTACCTTTTTTAATTAGACTTAATATAGTATCTTTAAGAGCTAGTTGTTAGGTTATATAGTATATATAGCACTCTTCTTCCTAATTAGGTAGTTACTAATAGCAACTTTATTATATATAAAAAAAATGTCTTTTAGTCGCTTTAAGCTACTATAGCTATACTTCTTACTTAATTAATATACATATATAATATATAATTTTAATATATAATTTAATACTCTCTAATATTATTTATTTTATATTATTATAATAAAGTTAAAGCTAGTATAAATTAGCGATTTACTTTACTAGTAATAGTAAGATTTTATTATTATTAATACTGCTACGCTAATAAATTACTCTAAATTATTTTTTTAAGTATCTTATAAGTATCTTTATATATATAATCTATTTATAATTTTATTAAATTTATAATATTATAAAAATTATATATAGGTTTTTAAAACGTTACGTATAAATATAAATAAAAATTAAACACTAGTAAACCTTATTACTTTTCTTTTACCTGCAATTTATTAAATAGGAATATATTAATCTATTAAAGAGAGTAAAATACATATTATATACAACTAGTTCATAAGTTATTATTATAAATAAAGCCTAAAATAAAACTAGAATTATAGGTCCTGTAAAATATTTTATATTATAGGGTGGTGACATAAAAAAAGACTAATTAAAAAAGATACCTTTTTTAAAAAATTATATAAAATTAAATACTAAGCCTAAAAATACGCTAATAATACTAGTTTAAGAAGAATATTATGAAGAATTATATTAGTATATTACTTATTATTTATTAATTACGTGTAATAAACTAAAATTACCTAAATATAGTAATATTTTAAATCCCTTATTTAGGTACTTATAACTTTTTAGTTAGTAAATATAATTAACTAAAATATTATCTATACCTTTTAAGGTCTAGTATAGGTCACGTAACTAGATTTTCGAAGTATATTAGTAATTTAATAATAAAATTATATTAATTTTAAAAATTTTGTTAAGACTTATATAATTACTACTTACGTAATATATTACTAATATTATAGTATATTATAATATCTTTTTACTTTTATAAACTTACACTCCTATTTTCTTAAAATAGAGCTAAAATTCTTAATACTTATATTTAAAGTTAAACTTCTTTTAAAAGTAAATAATTCTCTTTCTTTAATTGCTACTACTTTAGAAAAGCCTTAATAAATTATTTATAATACTATAAAAAGAATTAAAAAAAAAGAATAATTATAATATAAAAAAAGTTAATAAGAGTAGGATAACAAAGTTAACTAAAAGAGATAAAAGAATTATTAATAGAGACCTAATAAGAAGTCCTAAAAAAGAAAATAAAAGACTATTAATAGAAAATAATCTAAATATTATAAAAAGATCCTTATAAAGGACTTTAATCGAAAAGTAATAAGTACGCCTAGACGACGATCCAGGGGTACAAACGCAGTAAGGGAACTCTATTAGGTGCTAAACCGTATACGCAATAATTAAAAGCTAAGCTTATAAAAGTTAACTAAGGACAATGTCTATTCGAACAGCTGCTTAATTAAATAATAAGTATGCTGGTGGGCCAGCGAAAGGACTTTAAAGGAAAACGTTTACTCTATTAATATAAATAAAAAAAAACTAATAATATACAAAGAAAACGCTAAAAAAAAGTAAAATACGCTAAAGAGGCTATAAAAAATTAAAAAAATATAAATTTAAAATAAATTATGTTTTCTAATACGTTAGTAATACAAAGGGGTAAAGCTAAAAGAAAATATTATAGAAAAAGGGGTAATAATAGAGGTAGAAGAGAATTGGCTGTTAGTTACTTATAAAGTAAGTTATTTTAACTTTTTAAAATATTAAAATATATAACTTTTTATATACATTTAAGTTATATATTTAGTTTTTTAATATTAATTATATTAATTATTTTATAGGCCGAGATCTTACCCTATAAGTTTAGAGTGTAATTTAGGTAGGAGGTAAAAGTAATTTAGTATTTATTAAAATACTTAATTTTTTATTTTATATACTAGTAAGGACTATATAAATAAAGTCCTTATACCTAAAGTTAAATTCTAAATAAACAGGGGTAAGTAACTTAATAGATTTTTTAGTTCTTTTATTAATATAATAATATATATATATATATATATCTATATTATATTATATTATAATTATAAACTTTATACTAATAGTAATCTAGATTAGTTATTTTAATAAGATAACGTCCCTATTTATAAAGCTACGGACGTTTTAACTTAGTTATAAAATAATAAAATTAAACTATTTCTTTACCTAGCCTATAGTCCTGATTTAGCCCCTATAGAAAATATATAGAGTTTATTAAAATTAGGGCTAATTAAAAATAAAAAGGCTAATTTAGGTATAGAAAATAGTTTAAAAAGTATAAAGGCCTTTAAAAGAGTTATTAATAAGGAGTAGAATAATATACTATAAGAAGTTATTAATAACTATATTTTATCTCTTCCTAACTGTTATAAGGCGGTTATAGAAGCTAAAGGCTACTATACTAAATATTAGTAATTTTTTATTTACTAGTTTATTATTAAAAATTTAAAAAAGTAACTTTTATATATAATTATACAATTAATATATTAATACATAAACATATTTAATATATAAATATAACCCAGTATCTATTATTATCTATATAAAAATAAGCTAATTTTATACCTTAAATAAAAAGTTATAATAGCCTAAAGTAGGGCACTAAAAATTTTCTATATTTACTAATTTTTTTTACCCTTAAACCCCTTAGTAAGCAGCCACTAAGTAGGTAAATAGAATAAGCTAGTCTTTCTCTTAAAACTGTTATTTTCTTTGTATTTTTAGGCTTACTTATTAAAAAGTTATATTATTTTTAAAAAGGTATCTTTTTTAATTTGTCTTTTTTTATGTTACCCCCCTATATATTATTAATAATAAGTTATAATTTATTAAAATACCATTTCTAATATTTATAATAATAAAAATTATATTTAAACTATATTTAAATATATAGTAATACGTTTAGCGTATCTATTTAATAATACTATAATAATATTTTGGTCGCCTACACAGCCACTACAGCCACACTATTTGTTTAATTAATATACAAATATATATAATAATATTTTTATAGAGCTCCAAAATAATAATATAAACGGACTAGTAAAAATAAATATATATAATATACTTATTAGTCTAAACTTTCCTCTAGGCTTTACTAGTTCTACTTAAATTTTATTATAGAGTTTATACTTTAGAACTATATATAGATTTTAATACGTTTTTAGTATCTTTTAAAAAGTGTAATATTATATTTATTTTTAATTAAGAGTTTATTTTCTATTTATTATTTATTATAATACTAGAATAATAAAGGTACAATATATAAAATAAATAATATAGTATTAAAGATATTAATAATATTATTATAATATAATTACTAATATAATAAATTACTAATATAATAAATTATTAATATAATAAATTATTATAAATATATCTATATATTTATATAATAATTAAGTAAAAGGTGTAACTATAGTAGCTGTAGTAGTAATTAAAAAAGAGTTTATAAAAAATTTATATATATATACTAATTTTAGAGAACTAAAAATTATAATATTATAAAATTAAAATTTATAATAGGTATAAGAGAGGTATTACAAATTATTATTTTTAAAATATAATTTAAGAATTTTAAGATTATTATATATACTAAATCTATTATAAATTAGTCTATTAGTATTTATAAAACTATTTATAAACTACTTAAGTAATATAAAAGAACTCAGGATAATAGATTTTAAGTATTAATAATTGGCTACTTAATTATATAGAACCCTTAATACTAATTTATACCTATAAGTTAATACCTATCTTTAGCTAGAAACTATATTTTTATGCAAAATTACTGGAAATTTAAGTGTAGTTTCTAGATATTAAGGGAAGAACTACCTCTATCTACTATAACTAATCTTATAGCTTCCTTTAATTCTAACAGCCCTCCGTACCTCTGTTTAGCTTAGGCTAGCAAACCGATTAGGGTTACACAGACTCCTTAGGATCGTATATAAGTAAGAATAAGTAAAGAATATAAAAGTCGTTTTTATGTAATATTTACTAACTTATTAAATATAATTAATTAAATAATATTATAATAATAAATGTTGTAGGATATAGACTACAATTATATTATAAATTAGAAAAATAATATGTTTATTTACTAGATTCTATATAATTTATAATTTAAAAAGATAATCTTTTTAAATTTTAATTTATACAGAATCTAGTAAATAAAAGTATTATTTTTAATTTATATATATAATATATAGTCTTATATCTATCTTATATAAAAATTATATATTTATATCTATTACAGTTAAAAAGTTATTTAAGACTTCTTAAAAATATTTTAGTATTCTTATAAAATATAGCCTAAGCTTTATAACTCTAATCTAACTAGGATTCTCCTTTATCGTCGTTACCAACCTGAATAGATTATATAACAACTAGTATAAATAATAATATATTAATTATAGTAAAAAGGTATACTATATAAAAATATAAAAGGTGGCCTATTACTAAGACGAAGATAAATATTTAATAAGGGTAAAAGATAATAATATTAGGCAGTAGTAAAGGTAGATACTAATTATAATACTATAATTAAGGATAGTAATCTATAAAAACGCTTTATTTAATATTATTTTTATTTTTTTTTACTAATATTTTAACTGCGACTTAATTAAAGCTAATAGCTATATTTAATACTAAATCTGCTAAAATAAAGATTATAATAATTTTTTTTATTAATAATATTATAGATAACCCCTCTAATTACTATATATATACGCGAATTACTAATATTATTAATAGTAAATAATTAGACGGCAAGCCCGTATTAGGAAATAAATATATTCTATTTAAGTAATCTAGGTCTCGCGCACAATTTCGTACTATACCTAAATAGGTAACTAACCTTAATATTTTATTATAAAACTCTTCCTCTTTTACTATTATTTTTTTTTATTCCTACCCCTCTATCTATAATATACTAGTTACTCTTTTAACCCTATCCCCTATCTGATTACTTTTTATTTTATAAAGTATTTTTTTAAATCTAATTACCCGTACTAATAAAGTTAGAGTTATTTTATTAATATTACCTAAATTCTTTATTTTATATTCTATCTAGCCTATCTACGGCCTTAAAATATGCTAAAATTTTATTATCTATTACTAAATAATTTTCTTCTAGACTTCTACTCGTAACTAATTTATAAGTAAAACGCCTATTCTTTTTTTTTTAAATTTACCTTCTATTCTAACTTCCTTCTCTACTACCTATAATTAATAAAAAGATATAATCCCCCTTTTTCTTCTATAGTATAGTCTAGTATTTCTAGTAGCTAATAAGTTTTAAAATTTTTACTTTTTTTTCTATTTAGTCCGGATTACTAAAGTATAAATATACCTATAATATACTATTTTATATATATAATTTAGTAAAAGGCGGACTATATAGTTATTATATTACTATTTTAGGTTAAATTACTCTACTTTTTATAGCCTATTTTTTTAGTTAAAAACGTTCTACTAATCTGCTTTATTATTTTATATTATACTTAGACAGAATTTCTTAAGAATAATATAGTTAATTATTTATATAAAATATTAATTTTATTTACGTAGTTATTGGATACTCGATTTCTTATAACCTATTAATTATAGAAGTAACGTTATAATATAATAATATTTAGCTATTTATATTATTTATTTAGGTTTTAAGGGCTTCCGGGTACTTATAACTATAAAAGCTAATCCTCTTACTTAATTTAAATTAAGCTACTATAGTTAAAAGGTAAAGCTTATTATTTAGTATATAGATATTATAGTATTATAAAATTTTATTAATTTTTTTTTCTATTTTAGACTTACTAATAGTATTTACTATACTTTTATTTTTTTTCTCTTTTAAGAAAATAAATATATAGCTCTTATACTATTATTTTAGCTTTAATATACTAATACTATATTTAGTTTCTTAGTTAAATATACTAAACTAATTTTTTACTTTATTATTGCGTTTCTGTTTTTAGCTCTAGTTTTTTAGTAATAATATAGCTATTTACTCGTATAATATATTTATTTAGTACTACCCTTTTATATTAATACTATAGTACTAGTTAGATACTCTACTCTATATAAAATATACGGCGTTATAGTAATACTGTTATATAATTAATAAAGAGGCTAATATTTAGAATTTGGTAGTTAATAGCTTAGAAATAATATAAAATATACTATAAAAAATAAAAAAAAACTTATAAAATAATTATATATTATTCGGCACTACAACCGTTTAATATAAAATATAAGTAATATAATTATTAAAGGTAAGTTAAAAAGGATGTAGGCTAGCTTAAAAGTAAAGTAATAGTATAAGAATATATGTGCTTTTACTATATATACGGGTATAAAAAGGCGTATAAAAAGAGAGATAATAAAGGCGTAAGCTACTAGCTACTAATTATACTATAGCTAGTAGTGGCACGTGCGCTCCTACTAAAAAAAATTCTAATAAAAAAAAAATAAAGTTTAATAAGAATACTATATTAGAAGTATATTATAAAATAGATTATAGCTACTTTATACGTAATACCTCTTTTATAATAGTTTTTACTATTATAAGTTATCTTATTATTTTAGCAGCTAAAAAAAATTATCTAAAATAAATATTTTATATATATACTATTATAGGCAGGCTGTTAATTATAGCTAACTAGAAACTAAAAGTACTAATACTTAATTTTTACGTTAAATTTAATTCTACTAAAGATAAAATTAAGCTAAAAGCTTATTCTGTTTATTTAGGTAGACTAAATAAAATTAATAATTATAAAACTATTAAAATGTGTATTAAAACCGTTTAAAGAATAATTATTTTATAGTATTTAGACTATTAAAATTCTATTTATACTTAGTTATACTAAAAGGAAAGGGTATTCTATATTAACGTTATATAAGCGCTTTATCTAGCTAAGCTGTAGTAGACGGCGTAATAATACCTATAAATAGTAGAAGATAGATAAAATCTACTAAAATAGTTTTATAAACTCTAAGAAATTAAAAACTAAGTTAATAATAATTTATTATTATTATTAAAGGACTAGGAGTTTCTATATAAGTTAATAACTAGATTTTAGATACAGGAGGTCCTATACGGTATATTAATATAAAAAAAATTATTTTTATTTTAAGCGCTAAGCGCTAAGCGCGGAGCACAGAGCATAAAAAGTAAAAAATAACTAAGACTATAAGTAGCTATATAGGGTTAGTATATTTAGGAATATAAAAGCTTATAAGATATAGGGAGCAATAGGTATAAGTAATAGTATTTAAAATATTACGTTAGTTAGTAGGCATAGTTAGTTATATTTTTATAATTTTAAAAGTAACTATTAGATAACTGCCGGAGCTAAACTTCTAATAGTTATATAACTAACTTACTAATAATAATAATAAAGGGATAGTTTAATAAGAAGGATAATAATAACTAAATAAATAAGTGCCGGCCTAAAATATAAGTTAAAAATTAAAAAAGAAACTAGCTATTAGTAGCTTTATTTAGGAATATAAGTCCCTAAACTACTAAATAATATAAATAACTAAGTTATAACTATCTACTAACTAATTACTAGACGAATAAAACTAACTTTTAATAAAATAAAACTATTTACACCGTTTAGGAGAGTAATTTATTATTATTTTAAAAATGCTAGCACTAATAGTCTTTAATTTTATTTACCCTTTTTATAGAGTACTAATATACTAGTTACTACACCCGCTACGGCTATTTCTAAAATAAATATTATATTTATATAACCTTTTTCTACTTAGAGGGAAAAACAAAAAAAGATAGCCGTATCGGCCGTAATATATAAAGGACCTATTTATTTATAGAGGGCATTACTTCTACTAAACTCTTTACTACTAATTTATTACTAGTTTACTATACTAAAATAACTTCTTTTTATAGTACTACTTTATTTAATTTTTTATTATTTATAAAAATTATTATATATATTCCTAAAGTGCGTAAGCCTAAGCTAAAACTAAAACTAATATTTAAAACTAAATTAATTACTATAACTAAGACAGTAAAGTATAACTATTTAAAAATTAATTTTAAGGATAGTAGAGAGTAGTCCTAGACTAATAATAATTTTATAATACTAGATTTAAATATATTACTACCTATTCTATATAAAGCTTTAGAAGCTTCTTAGTTAGTAAATAATAGTAATACTTACTTAATAATTATTATTAGCTAACAGAATCTAACTAGTATAAAACTAGTAAATATATTTTTTTAGTTTTATAGCGTATCTAGATTAAAAAGTTTAGAGTATAATTAGTTTAGTAAAAAATCTTTTAATAAAAAAAACCTAACTATTTTATACGCATTGCAGAAAAAGATCTAACTATAATTAAATTACTTTATAAAATTAGCTAAAAAAAAGTATATAAGTAAATAAAAAATACTAATATTACTAATTAGTAATAGAATTTTCTTTTATTATAAAGAGTAATACTACTAACTATAATATAATAGGCTTTAAGTCTAGCAATGTAATATTTAATTAGTAGAAGAACAATTACTACGTATTTACTAATAATTAAAAAATATATTACTATATAGTATAATAATCTTAATAAAGATAAAATATACGCTTTATCTATAAAGGAGATAAGAAATAGTTAGTCTAGTAGGTAGTTTTAGTAAAGTTTAAAAGAAGCTATATTAATACGTTTAAGACAGCCTATTAGTATAAAATAAACTACTTTTTAGTAATATTAATATTAAAGATACGCTATTAGTAATATATAAATAAATACGTCTAGTAGTATTAGATATTATATTAAATCTAGAATTAAAAAATCTGTATTTAATAAAGTAGTAAAAATTAGTTAAGTAACTAATAGAAAATCTTATATATAATCTAGCGCCTACGCTTAGATTAATACTCTAGCTAACTTTTAGCAGCAGCGCTTTTTATTTAAAAGCTAGTACTAAGTCTAGTCTTTAATCTCTTAATAGTAATAGTAAATATAATAATATTTATATTTTACTATTGTCTTTAAGTAACCTCTATACTAAGGATAACAGTAATAATAATATATATAATTATAAAATAGGTAAGGGGCTACTATATTTAATAAAAAAATCTATCTCTCCTTTAGAAAGTAAAGAAGAGAAAGAATATATTAGTCTAGACTTAGAGAGGTATAAGGAGAATAGAGAAGGTAGTAGTAAAAATATTTTAAAAAACTATAATAATTTACGTAATTAGAATAATATTTTCTATAAACCTTTAGTAAAAACTGCTTAATAATATATATATAATAGTTATCTACTTTAGGAGAAAAGGTATAGTCTATTAAATACTACTCTTAAGCGCTAGGGCTTAAGCACAATATAGACGAGGGTATTATAATAAATAATATTATTTTAACTATAGTAACTATATTAGTCCTTAATTAATAATAGATTTTAGTTTTACTCTCTACTAAAATCCTCTCTAAAAAGAAAGGCTAAAGGTAGAAGTAATATTAAATATAGATTTAGTACTAATATATCTAATTAAATAATTAATTTTACGCTCTATACTATCCTAAACGGCTTATTAATTATAATAGAAATTATTAGTTACTATAACTTAAAATAGTCTTTTAACTCTACCGCCTTAAGTTACAGACTCTTTAGTAGAGAAAGTAAAGTTATCTATATAATATAGCTATTACTAAATTTATAGATATTAGTAGGATACCGGTATAAAAAAAGTATATTAAACCTATACAGCTATAGAGACTTAAATTCGGACTAGATAAGTAGCTAAACTATCGCCTTATACCCGTTCTCTACCGCCTATAATAGCGGCGTCTGTCTAGAGAAATTCTCAGATTTAGTATTAACTCTATTTATAGTATATAGCTATTTTATTACTATTTTATATCTATTCTTTACTATATATAGCAGCGCTATCTATCTATATTTATTTTTAAAGTTTATATTAACTCTATTTTAGTTAAGTAGTAACTATACTACTGTCTTATATCTATTTTTTATTATATATAATAGCGGCGTTCCTTTATATTTATCTTTAGAGTCTATATTAACTCTATCTTAATTAAGTAGTAACTATATTATTATTTTATACCTATTTATTACCGTATACTATAGTAATATCTATTTATTATTAGATTTTAGGTTTACGTTAATTTTATTTTAGTTAAGTAGTAGTTTAACTGCTATCTCGTACTTATATATTACTTTTTTTAATAGTAGCGTCCGTCCGTACTTAAAGTACCCTATAGCCTTAGAATATATATTAACTCCTTTATTAAATAGTAGCTAAACTAACGTCTTATACCTATTAACTCTATTTTAGCTAAGTAGTAGCTTAATAACTGCCTTGTGCCTATACCCTACTATATATTATAGCGGTGTCTATTCTCTATTATTTTTAGTATTTACGTTAACTCTATTCTAGTTAAGTAATAGCTTAGCTATAGTTTTATATTTTTTTATAGCTATATACTACAGTAGTGTCTATAAATTTTTAAAGTCTAATTTAATCGCGTCCCGGTTAAGCCGTAGCTTAATTATTATTTTATACTTATACTTTATTACCTATAATAGTAGTATTTATTTATTTTTATTTTTAGAATCTATATTAACGCTATTCTAATTAAATAGTAGCTTAACTACTATTTTATATTTATTTTTTATTATATACGACAGTAGCGTATCTCTATATTTATTTTTAAAGTTTATATTAATTCTATTTTAATTAAGTAATAGTTATACTATTACCTCTTATCTATACTTTACTATTTATAATAGTAGCGTTTATTTATTTTTATTTTTAGAGTCTATGTTAACTCTACTCTAATTAAGTAATAGTTTAACTACTATTTTATACCTGTTTTTTACTATATATAATAGTAGCATTTCTCTATACCTATTCTTAGTATTTATATTAACTTTACCTTAGCTAAATAGTAGCTATATTACTATTTTATATCTTCTTTCTACTATATATAAAAGCGGCGCCTATTCTTTTCTATTTTTATAATTTATAGTAACTTTATTCTAGTTAAGTAATAACTTAATTATTACTTTATACCTATTTTTTACTATATACAATAGCAGCGTCTATTTATAATTATTATTTTTAGAGTTTACGTTAACTCTATTCTAGTTAAGTAGTAGTTTAACTATTATATAGTACCTATTTATTATTATATATATTAGCGGTATTTCTCTATATTTAGATTTAAAATCTATACTAACGCTATTCTAGTTAAGTAGTAGTTTAACTACTACTTTATACTTATTTTCTACTATATAAAATAGTAGTATTTATCTGTTATAATCTCTAAAGTCTATATTAACTTTATTTTAGTTAAATAGTAGCTTAACTACCGCTTTATACTTATTTTTTATTATATATAATAGCGGCGTTCTTCCGTACTTATTTTTATAGTCTATATTAATTTTACTTTAGTTAAGTAGTAGCTATACTATTATTTTATACCCTTTCTCTGCTATATATAAGAGCAGTGCCTATTTTTTTTTATTTTTATAATTTATAGTAACTTTGTCTTAGTTAAATAGTAGCTTAACTACTACTTTATATGTATTCTCTATTATATATAATAGCGGCGTTCGTCTGTAGCTATTTCTACTATTAGAATTATACTTATTCTTAAATAAGGTTGCTATTATACCTCTTAGTCTAAAGTATACTGCAAGATAAACTTCTATTATTAGTTTTAACACCTTTTAACTATTGCGTAAGTAGCCTCTAGAAGCTATTATTATTTAGCTAGAGATAGACACCTTAGTTTCGCTCTTAAAAAAATCTAGAATTAACTATTTTAATCCTACTAAGGCCTGCTAAGTATAATATCCCTAGTTTTATAAAGTATATTTATAAAAAGCGTTTAACTATAATTAGGTTTTAAATTCCCTATCTATTAGGCAGAAACTAGATTTAAAATTATTAAAGAATAATTAAATAGCGTAAATTTCTATAATCGCAGTCTAGGTATTTAGAAACTAGATAATTTAGATTTACTTAAAGTATTCTTAAGTTATATAGTAAACTAACTAAATAATATTACTTTTTTTATTAACCGTAACTAATCTAGTATATATAAAAATAATATTTTTAATTTATATAAAATTCTCTTTATTAAGCTCGCGCTCGCCGACTTCTATTATAAGAGTATATTATATTTCTACTATACTTAGTGGTCTTTTTGCGTAGGTAATCTATAATAAAGTCTACTTAGTAAGCTTTTTTAAATCTAGTTTTTACTCTTTAATTCTCTCTATCGCCTATTTATATATATAAGTTAGTACTTTAACCTTACTATTTTTACTTAAGCCTTACCTTTACTTCTAAAAATCTTTTAGTATATTTTTAATAGTTTTTAGAGTATACTTATTACTAAATAAGCTGAAATAGATTTACGCTAAAAGAAACCTATAAGATAATTAGTATTTATAGGCTTTTTTATATTAATTAAAAACGTATATTCTATTAATAGTTTTTAAGATTTTAGTCTTAATCTCTTTTTGCAGTTAGCTATTGTATTAGATTAAAAATAGTAGCTACTCTATATAGTTTTTAAAGTATCTCTCTACATCTTTGCAACTTATATAAATTTCTAATAATATAGCGTCTTTAAAGTAATTAATAATTTTTAGAATAAATTTTAAAATTACTAAAATATTTATTCTATACTCTATCTAAAGGTTAAAGAGCTCTAATAAAAACCTCGCTTAATAGCTACCGGCTATTTAGTATTTATTAAATATATTAACTATAATAAACACTCTTAAATATAGGGCTGCTACTAATAGGAAATTTTAAGAAATTTTACTAAGTAATAGTTACGTCCGCTTCTCCTTATATTAATTATAAAATAATCTTACGCTATTTAGTAGAGAAGACCGGCCTTAAACTAGTTATTTTAGTAGGCTTAAGAGGAGATTAGTAATCCTCTACTTATTTTACTATTAGAAATTATAATAGATATATACAAAACTAGTTTTTTTATTATTTTTAAAATAATTAGTAAGCTCTTTAACTATAAGGGAAGTAAGAAGAGTCTTTTCTACTTTAAAAATACTTAGACAGAATAATGTCTATCTCTTAGTCTTTACCTATTCCTAGTACTTATTTAAATCTAGAAGCTATTAGCCGGTTCCTGCCTATTACTAATTAATAAAGTCTTGCTACTAAGAAGCGTAGTTAATTAGTATAAGCTAGTTAAAAATTACTTAGCGTTTCTTAGTAGCCCCCTAACAATTAAGGCTATTCTTTATACTAGCCTATAATCTATAAATATACGCTAGTTTATCTTTTAGCTCCGTAAAATAGAATTAATTATCCCTTAAACTATCTATAATAGTCTTAATAAGTTATATAAACTGCCTTCTATTCTTTTTAAAACTCTTTTTAATATATTAGATTAGCTTCCGATAATTATTTATTAATATTAAATCTAATAAATTCTTTTTACGCTTAATTACGCTAATAATTTTATTAACTTTTTTTTTAAATAGCTATATTGAGACTGTAAATACTTTCTTTAGGTCTTCTTTAGGCCAAAGCTTAGCTTTAATAATACTTAAAATAGTCTACAGTCTACCTAGCAGTGCGCTAGATACCTTAAGGGCTTTAATTATTTTTAATTATATCTTTTCTTCCTTCAAATCGTCAGCCTTATTTTTAAGTTATTAGAGAATATATTTATATATACGTACCTTATTATAAAAGTATTTTTACTCTTTTATAGCACCGGTGGCTACGCTAATATATTAAATAACTTTAGTAAATAACTAAATAATAGTAATAATACTCGCGGTTACACTAAGAGAATTTATCTTATCCTTTACTATATAGTTAGTTTTAATAGTTTACTAAAGCAGATAATATATTTATAGTCTATAATAAAGCCTTTATAGAATCTTTTTTAAATCTTACTATTTAAGTATAATTAATATAATAAAGCCGTAAGGGATATAGTAAATTTTTTAATACTATCTAGCTTACTATATAATAGTTAAAAAGGGTATTAGGAGTTTAAGAAAGATTATTATAATAGTTTAACACGGCCGGTCTACACTTAGCCTTTAAATAGAATTTAATATTTTATAGTAAAGTATATATACTACGTTAGCTATTAAGATAGTTTTAATTTACTATATTAAACTTAAGAAAATAATAAAAGAAATATCTTTCTATAATAGAGAGGGCTATTAAAGTATTTATAAAGCTGCTATAATATATCGCGAAACTTATAAAATATATAATTAAAAAATCTTAAATCTAGACTATTACTAAGATAAACGGCCTAAGCAGCACTAGTCTAATATAGCTTTCTAAACGGCTAGCACGCGCTATAAGCCTAAAGGAGCGCAAAGATAAGCTTAGCTAGTCTTATAATAGTAGTACTAATATAATTTATAAATAGGCTGCTAGCGCGTATTAAAATATATTTAAATAAATTAATGTTTTTCTGTATAAGTTTTATTAGTGTAGTAGTCTACGCTAACAGTCTATTTATAGGCTAGACCTATACTTATAAATAGGCGGAGAGCGAAGTAGTTTTACTACCTATATATAAATTCTATAATTAATCCGGATTTGGGTTAGTAAATTATTCTCTCTTTACTAAAATCTAGTATATAATTACTATAATAAGTTTAGTAGTAATATAATTAATAATATTTAGAGCTAGCGAGTGAAAGTACTAAATACTTTAAACTTGCCACCGCTAGCAGGGAGGACGGCCGACCCGTACCGGCACAGACCTTAGGTTAGTGCCGGTGCGGCTCGGCCGTCCTTTCTACTAGCGGTGCAAGACCTTGTACTACTAAAGTACCTATTACAGCGGTATCCTACTTATAAATAAGCTTCTAGATAATACTATAATATATCAGTAATAGGGTAGCTAAAAGTACTATATACTTAAATTAAATTATATTATAAAAGCGCGTTGCCGTTAGCAGCCTAAACACTTACCTACTTAGGGTCTGCTAATAAAGTCGCCTACGCTTTACCCTACTCATAGCCTTCTTATAAAGCCGCGTAGAATGCGTTAACAGCGTTACTATATTCTCTACTCTACGCCTTAGCGTTGGCGCCCGCGTTAAATAGTAGCTTTACTACCTACTCGTAGCCTTTAACTAAAGCCGCCTAAAGTACGTTACCGTAGAATCTATCTTACGCGTTAGCGTTAGCGCCCGTATTAAGCAACGTCTTTATTATATCTTTTAGATTAAAAAGCGCTCTATAGTAAAGCGGATCTAGTATCTCTTTTAGTTTTTTTAAAAAATCTAGATTCTTTTAAAAATACTTAGGATTCTATAACTAAATCTAATTAAAGTATATAGAGTTTTCTTTAGAGTATAGGTAAATTATTACTTAGTTTATTTTTTTAGTCTATACCTCTATCTTCTAAGCGTAACTAATCTAGAACTCTATTAAGTAACGCGTAAGCCTAAATTTATTAAAATAGTTTAGGTCTAGCTTTAGTTACTAGAACTAAAAAAGGTAGCTAAAACAGTTTCTTACTATAGTATTATAGTAGATATTATTTTATATACTATACTTTACTATTTTTTTTATTTAGATTCTGTTTAAAACAAGATACTTCTTAACTAAGTAATATACTAACGTAATAATTTATTCTAATAAATCTTTTTACCTATTATTATTATTAATAGTAATAGTAATAAAACTAAAATAGATATTTAATACTTTTAATAGATCTTTTAGAACTTTATTATAGTTAAATATATAGTTACGCTTAGCGTTAATAGTAATAACTTTAGTAATTTTATAAACTAAGAGTGGCCGTATAAAGAAGGCTAGTTACTATAAAATATAAATAGTGTACTTTAAATTAGCTTTACTTATTATAGAAAGAATATAGTTATATATCTAGTTTAATATTAGTAGTAGTATAGTAAGAGTCTTATATAGTATTACGTAATTACGGCACGTTCCTAATATATTAAACTAGTATATAACCTATTAAAACCTGTTATAATTATTAACTTAAATAGTATTAGACTAAAATTAAAAATATATATTCTATAAGCTCCGTCTTTTAACACAGCCTTAATTTTTTATTTAATATTATTATCCTTTTTCTATTTTTATAGGGTTTTATTTATAGATAACCTCTCTTAAATATATTATTATATATTTTTATTTACTAGTGTGCTTTAGAGACAGATTCTAATTTAGTTATTTATAAATTCTTTTAAAATACTTTTAATATCTTACTCCCTTTAGCTTATTATAAGTAGGTATAAGTTCTAAAGGTTTTATTCTACTATTACCTTAAGCGTTTATATTAGTTCTTTACGTTAAGCGTATTTGTCTAAAATATTAAGTATAATATAAACCTTTAAAAACTCTTATATTATTAACTATAATACCCTTTAAAGTATATTTACTAGTAGTCGCCGCTACCCGCTTTTATATAAAGAGAATAGGTTATTAAGACTTATAAAAATCTTATTAGACTACTATAATAGCTAGTATAGTAATAAATATACTATTATTTCTTAGTCCTACTTTTACTTATTATTAAAGTTAAAGAACAAATATATAATAAAACTATCTTAATAGTATTAGAGTATATCTTATAAAATAATAAAATATAGAATAGTTTTATCGTATTTAGAGATTTTATACAGCTAAAAACGTAACGTAGTCTTAATTTTTTATTTAATATATTTTCTACTCTTAAGGAACTAATCCTTTATATTAGCTTACTAAAGTTTAAGAGCTTTTTAGTAGTTTGTAGACGGGTTTAGTATAATTAGCTATTAGTAAATCTTAAAAAATTTATTATTTATAGAAGAGTTAGTAAACGTTATATAATTTTCTTATAATATAGCTATCTATATAAGAGTATAACGTTAATAGTATAGTAGTGTAAAAACGTTTAGTACTATTAGTAGTAGTTTAAACCTTATAGATACTTAGAATTTTTTAAATTTATAAGATAAAAGCCGGAACTCGGCGTAGATATTACTATTAATAATATTAGCCTAAAAGCTAGTATTATTATTACTAAAAGTTATTATAGACGCTATAGTGCTATTATAGTAAAAAATATATTTATAATAGTAAAGCGCCAGCTAAATCTTAGCTAAATCTTAGTTTAGTAGTTATAGGTAGCCGCGTAAGCTAAACGTAAGGCTAAGACTAAAAAGCTGCTACTAAGTATAGCCTACTTAAGCCTCCTTCCTACTAATATAGTAATTTTTATTTATTCTCGTCTATTATTCTACGTAAAAAATCTATTTATAAAAAAAAATTATATTTCTAAGCTTCTATAGTAGTATTTAAGAGTAATACTTTTTTTAATTAAAATATAGTCTACTAATCGGACTATAAATAATACTAGCCTAAAAGCCTTTATTATTATTACTAAACGTAGCGTTTAATAAGTTTATACTATAAGATAAAGGTAGTTTTATAAATTCTATTTTACTTATAGTCTCTATAGCGGGGATCTTTAATAGAAGATTTTTTATATATATAGCTGCTATAGTAGCCGCGTAGTTTTATTAACTTTTATTCTTATAGAAATCTACGTAGTCGTAGATACTCTATATAACTATATATAAATACTTTTTAAAAACGCCTACCGCTTTTATTTTAAAGTATATAGTTTAATACTCTTTCTAAATTCTATTCTGCTTAACAGCAGATATTTATAATTAATTACTTAATATAATATTACTAAAGTATATAAGAGGCTTATTAAGCTATAGGTTAGCTTTTTCCCTTTAATTAAAACGCGAAATAGTGTAATCCGCGTTATAGTAATCTTTATAATTATTATATTTAGTACCTCTATACTTATAGCTATTTTTAAAAAGCCTATTATAACTAGAACCTAAATTGTTATATTAGTATTATCGTTTCTTATTAAGCTTTAAATATATTTACTTTAAGACTTCTAAAATATTAATATAGGATAAGCCTTTAGTATAATAATTATTAATCGCTACTATAAAATTACTTAAAATACTATTTATATACCTGCAAAAGTTTAAGCGCTTTTAGCCCTTTTATACGCCTTTATTATATTATATAACCCCGCCGTAATTACTTTCTAGAAAGCTAATAACTATATTTTTAAATATAATTTTAGAGGCAGTACCGACCGGCCCATAGTAGAGAATACTACTAGTAATACTGACTAAAGTATATATCGCGGTAGACGCTTTAAAATATATAAATTATAGGTAGGTAGAGGTATATATAGCATAGCTTATATACGCTACTTTCTTAGCTATATATATAACCCCTATAAGCTACTAAGATCTATTTAGTAAGCGCCTTTCTAAGCGGCCGTACGCTTAAAATAACTAAAGTATAAAAACTAAAAACTAATTTTAGTTACTACTATACACTATTTGTCTTTAGAAAGTAAAATTTTAAAATATTTTTTAAATAGTTTTTAGGGCTCCTTTTTAGCCGTATATTACGGCCGCCTTTACTACCTCTTTTATAATTACTACGCCTGCGCCTTACTACTTAAGTAAAAGCGTTATTACCTTTCTTCTACTTTTTCTATTCTTTACTACTACTTTTAGCACCTCTTCTATAATTACTACGTCTACTCCTAGCTACTTAAATAAAAGCGTTATTATTTCTTTTCTACTCTTCTTATTTTTTGCCGCTGCTTTTATATTATAAATCTTAACAGTTTTTAATCTTATTAATAGATCTTAATCTACTTTAGCTTATTTTACTCTTTTAGGTCTTCCGGGAAAGTCTCCCCGTCTATAATATTATATACGTAATAATATTTTATAAGCTTATAGTAATCTCTAACTAAATATAAAATAAAGGGCGTTTTTCTATTTATAAGTAATGCGATAATATCCCTGTTATTACTAATAGATAATACACTTGCGAGTCGGCCCTTAGTAATTATATATAAGAAATAGTATAAAACATCGTATATAGTATTATTATATATTTCTTAAAACTCGCCTTTAATATCCTTAACAGCCCTAGTTAATATAAAGATATTATAGATTTACTTTATATAGGCTATCTACTTAGGTTATACTTAAAATCTCTCTTTAGAGTTATTATTATCCTAGTTAATTATCTTTAATAAGGTATCCTAAGAATCTAAGTCTATTTATTAATTCTTTTAAACTGACAACTACAGCTAAAAGAATACTTAGAAGCTAAATATAACTTTAAGAATAGTTACCTCTGCCTTATAAGCTAAGAATAAAGCGTAGAAAAAGAGAGGTATATAATTAACTATATATTCCTTTACCCTTAAAATAATATTATTAAACTCTATAATAGGTTAAGTATTTTATGTTAACTAAAAGCGCGCCGCGTATATAGCGACGACTACTAGTTAATTTTAATTAAAAACTTAGAAAGACAGCTATAGACTAGCATATTTATATTTCTTATAAAAATAAAATTTTTTATAAGTAACACACCCGGCGTTTGCAAGCAAATTAAAATAAAGTATATTTTAGAGCTATTAGGCGGCTATATTATAAAATATATTAGCGGGTAATTATATATAATTAGCCGGCGGTAATAAGTCTATTAAATTAGAGTATAGTCTACTTACGCTAAAAACGTAGTTATAAGTATTAATAGCCTTAAGCTAATAAACCCTTATAAGGAGGGCTAGAGTATTAAAATATAGATAGTCTATAGTATTAAACGCGCCTTTAAACTTTACCTAAAAGGTAACTAAAATATATTATATAATATTCTAGATTTTTTTTTTAAAAAGTACTAAGTTTTACTACGCTTTAAACTAAAAATAACTAATAATAAACTAAATAGCGTATAATACAGTATAGTGGCTGTCCCGTAAATAATAAAAGCCCTTTTAAAAATACTTACCTCCTAAACTACCTATACGCGTTTCTACTAGTAGTAGTTAATAATTTTTATTAACCCTTATAAAAGCAGAGTATCTTCTCCCTTTTTTAAAAATATTTACGCCTCCTAAAATAGTTTAGTGTAAATAAATAAACTATCTATATTTATCCTTTAGCTAGAAATTAACTCTATTTTTTAGCTTAAATACTTAAAAAATACTTCTATTACTAGCTTCCCTATCCCGGTAACTATTTTAGTAAATACTACGCCTAGCTAGATAAGTATACTCTTTACCTACTAGTATACGTCCCCTATTAGCTTTACTTAGTAATCGCGCTCTTTTTTATTATTTTAATTAATATAAACCCCGTTAATCTATAGTATATATAGCTCGTAAGACAGCCAAAAGCTTTATAACACTATATAGTAATTTTTAGTAATTTAAATAACGCGGTTATAGTAGAGAATAGGTATATATTAAAAGATATTTTTATCCTCTATTGCCTACGTTTATAATATAATATAGTAAATAGAATTCTTCTATAGCTGCACCTTATAAAGACTAAGTTTAATAATTAAGTTTTTATTTAGACGTAACGCCAGGAGTTAGATTAAATTAAAATATAATAGCGGCTAGTAATAATAGTCTTTAAGTCTAACTAATTTACTAATTTTATAGGTAGAGATATTTATAGCTAGTATTTTATATATTTACCTACTAGCGGAGTTAGTAATTAAATCTAAACTTAAATTCTTTACTAGATTCTTTTTAGATTTATCTCCTAAGACGGATTTAGTTAGTTTAGTTATCCCTTAGTTTTAAATTAGTAAAATTATCTATCTATCCCCTAGTTTTATTTACTTAATACTTACTATCTTCTATTTCCCTTTTACGATATTTTTTAGCGCCCGCCTAAAATAAAATTTTAGAGCTATTATAATTAAAGAATTATAAAATAAGAATCTACGTTTTATTTATATATTTATAGTAGAATTATAAATCTCTCTATAATAAGGGCGAGAAGGGGCTATATCTAGTAAAATAGTATAGCCCTAAAGTCTTATTAAAAAATTAAAGGAAAAGTCTTATTAAATTTTATATTTAAGATATAGAGTTTCTGTAAAAGGTATAGCTATTAACTTTAGCTAATATTATTTAGTTTTAGTAGAGGCGTAGTATAAGTATAAAGTCTAGTAAGCCACTTCTGAGTATAAGTATAAAAGACTTATTTATTTTTTTTAAATTACTATTTTATATTACGTTTTACCCCGCTTACTAATATTATAAACTAATAATATTATCGTAGACTTATTATATAATTTAAAATAATATTTTTTTACCTAATTCTACGTAAGTCTTTATATTATTTATTAAATTTTTTACTAAAATAATAATACTATAAAGACCTACTAAAATAAGTTACGTATATACCCGGCTTACTTAGTAGCCTTATAAAATAAAAGAAATTATATCTACTATTATTAGTACCTACGCCGCCTATAAGTAAAAAAAAAAAATATTTACTACCTAATTAGTAACGTCTACTAGTTAAAAATAAAAGCATATTTAGTATTACTTAACTTTATAGTAATATATTACTTAGTTAAAGGCATTCTAAATTCTAAGCGCGTACTTCTAAATATATATTATCTTATTTATTTAGTTTTAATATTATTTAAGACTTACTATAAGTTCTTTATACTATTTACCCTTTTTTATTTTTTATATATACCTTATAGTCTTTGCTTAAGTAAGAAAGCTTTTTTTTACGCGTTAGTTCTTTTAGTAGTATATACTAAGTACGTAGTTAAATATATAAAGAGTAATAAATTTCTACTCCTTAATTTAGCTAATAGCTATTTTAGGTACTATTTTAATAAGTTACTTATAAAAAAATTTATTAATTACTAAAGTACTATAGACTACTTTTAGGGCTAGGGTTATAATATTACTATATAGTTTTTACGCAATTTTATTAATAAAAAGCGCATTTATAATAAAAATAGGTAATAGGTTTTTATTAGTAGCTTAAAGTATAATTATAGTAACGGTAATAATATAGGATAATTTAAAAAAGAGTAAATAGATATTTAGCAGAACTTTAAGAAGTAGAAAATAATATAGTATAAAGTATAAGTAGATAGCTAGACTTATTTTAAAGGCTAAATATTTTATTATAAGTACTAGGTAACCGCCTAATAATTTTATTAGTCCTAAAATTTGCACGTCTAGTAATACCTAATTACCTTATATATAATTATAAGTAGTAATTGCTAATAACCTCTAAAATAATTATAAGTAGTTACTAATCTATAAATATAGATTAGAGTATAAGTATTACTATATTTAGTAGAGCACTATAACTCTTACTAAAAGGAAGGAGTATAATTTTTAAGAGTTTAAAATTTATACTACTCGTATATAGCCTTATTATATATAAGCTATTTAGTATTTATTAAGTTCTTATTATTACGTTATACCGCAGCTTTATAAAGCTCGCGAAGTACGTTAATTAAAAGTCTAGTAAGCTGCCTAACTGTAGCTATTTACGTTTTCTTAGCCTTATATTCTTAGGCACTTTTATCCTGTTCTACTACTATCTTAGCCTTTATAAGTTACTAATAAACGCGCCAGCTTTCTAAATAGAAATATTATAAAAAAGGTAAAAATAGAAAAGCTAGCACTTTAGATCTATTAATATAAATAATATACTAGATAAGAAATATAATAGGTTTAGCTAGACTACTTAGACTAGCTCGACTAAGCTGCTACTAAGTGTAACTTATAGCTTTCTATAACCTTACTTATAGTTCTCTAGCTACTCGTATCTAGTACTTATATATATAAAAGATATAAGCTTTGTATTAATAGTAAAAAATAAGCTATTTTCTAAACTTATTAACGGGTATATTATTATATCTAGTACTTATATTACTACTAGTAGAATAATAACTTCTATATTAGCTATCTATAAAGTTAAGATACTAGTATTATGCTGACTAACAGCCGGCGGCTTAAAGCTAATACTAGCTTATAAATAGATCTGCCTATAAACGCGAGCCCTTCTCTACTATTTTATTTACCCTAAACCCTAACCTTATTAATCACTCTAAGATTTTAGTATAAGTCTATAATAAGTGCGCAGGACCTAGCGTATATATAGCACTTATTAGCCTTAGTAGTGTAAAGTTTATTAACTACTACTCTTTACAACTATTTTATTAATAATAAAGTAAAAAGTTACAAATTACTATTTAATACGCTTATAGTATTTATAATATATTACTATAACTATTTATCTTTTAGGTATATACTAGTACCCAGGCCCGGTTTAAAAAAGCGTATAAAAATATAATAGATAGTCTTATACTTTTAAGGTAATATAATCTAAAAGTATATATTTTACAGCTAGTTAGTAACTAGTTATATAATAAAATAAATAGGTAATAGATAATAATTATAAATAATACTAATAAAGTTAAAATTTTTTTTCTATCGCGATAGCGTAAGTAGAATAATTTATTTAAAAGCTTATCTATATTATTAGCGGCGTACCTACTCTAAAACTATAATAGATTAATCCTAATTACGTCTTAAAATAAGAATATAGTAGCTAGGCTAGCAGAAAACTATAAGAATATTAAAAAAAATTTTATAATAAATAAAAGCTAAGACCTTTAGCTTTTTTGGAACAAGCTACGTAAAATATTAATAAAAAAAAAGGCGTAGTAGAGCTAGTATATACGCTTAACTATATACCTTTTATAATTATATAAACTATTACCTATATTAACTAATAAACCCGTATAATAATATTAAGCTACCTAAAAGAGTCTTACGTAAATAATAAAAAGAGAGAAAGTAACCTTAATTAGGATACAGGCAACTTATAAAAAATAAAAGTAAATCTAACTTAGTAGTATTAATATAGTAGATATTATTTAAGTATATTTAATAAGAAAGGCCTTTTACTATAAACCTACTTTTACTTATAAGCTTCTTTAACCTATATAAAATACTAGAGTTAATATTTTAAAGGTATAATAAAAACGCAATAGAGCTAAATAGTAAAAATAAAATTAATAATACCTTTAATAAAAATATTAATACTTTATATACGTATTTACTTATTACTATAATAGCTAAAACTAATATATATAAAATATACGCTTTAGTAAAGTTTTATACTTAAGTTTAACTATCGTTATTTAGCGACGTAAAGAGGTAAAAGGAAAGGTTTATTATACTAATATTATAAAAGTTTCTTACTAAAGAGTTTAAAAATTAAAAAAAGTACCGACTACTACTTCTATATATTAAATTAATATATAATATAGAGTTAGTAGCGTCTTTACGGCTTTACCTACTATAAATAATAGTTATTACCTTATATCTAACTATTAAGTTAACCTTTTTTTAGGTAATATAAATAGTATTAAAGAGCTACTATTTATTTATATATAGTATAGTTCTCCGAATCCTCCGCCTATACTTTATTAATATATAAATATCTTTAATAAAGGTATACACATACTTCTCTTTTTTTAAAATCCCCTTTAGTCGCCTATACAGCCACCGCAGCTATACTCTTTTATTTAATTAATATATAAATATATATAAATACCTACTAATACTTAGGCGTATACGTAACCTAATTCTATATTTACCTATTTTTTTCTTCCCTTAACGCGTAGTAGCCGCTATACCCGCCTTACGCTTTACTACTTACTACTACTAGTAGTAGATTATTTAATATAATCTAGTAGTTACTACTATATTAAGTATCTTCTATAACTATACCTCGTCTATTATTTTTAGTATAAAGTTTATTTTTTATTTTTTTACTATCTTTTCTTTATATAACCTTATGATAACCTATTACAGCTTATTATTTTATAATATAACTAAACTATAGTTATTTATAATATACTATATTTAAATATACTATACTAGTAAATATAGTTTAATACCTTCCCCTACTATTATTATTATATATTTATTTCTCTTTTTTCCCTTAGCTTTAGTAAGTACGTAGTATATAGCGTTATAATATACTTTTTTTAGTATATTAATAGCTTCTACGGTATTAACTTTATTAGTATTAGTTTTATTAGTATTAATTTTATTAGCGTACGCTTATATACTTAAAAGATATTTTATAACTATTTCTACTATTTATACGTATAGGTTATTGTTAAATATATCCTTATAAATAGGTATATAAGACTTAATTATCATAATTTTATTTTTATTCTTAAGGGTAATCGCGATATATAAAGTTACTATTAGTATATTTATAAATATTAGTTAATTATACTCTATAAACTACACTACTAAAAACGAACGCTGCGCTATTATATAACTTTAACTTTAATTTTAACTTTAATAATAATAATATAGTAAAGTAGGTATATTATAGTATAGTAGTACTGTAATAGCCTAGCCTAAAAAAAAAGAATAAAAGTAATAGTAGCCCTACACTAGTATACTAAACTTTAGTATACTAAACTATTTAGTATACTAAACTATACGCCGTAGCTATAAATTTAAATCTAACTAAACTAAAAATATTTTTTATAATTTTTATATACGCTTATTTTTTAACTATATCTAAAGAAATAACTTTTTTTAGCTTATACCCTTTTTAGACTAGTGTCTTAATGCTACACTTTACCTCTCTTTATATAATAATATAGAGTTATCTAGTAGAAACTCTATAAAGAAATAAGTTTAGGTACTTAATAACGCTAAACGGTATATAGAGACGGTATAAATAAAATATAATAATACTAAAAGGTTAGGCAGATAAGCGCTACACAAGTATAAGAAGAAGCTTAATAAATAATATATTTCTATATTTATAAGTATATTCTACCTAGTAAGCGTACTATAATATTAAAGGAAGTATTTAAAAATAAAGACGCTAAACCGGTAAATACTAAAAAAATATAAAAAAAAGTTAGATATATAATATTCTAATATACTAATAAATATAAATAATCTAGCGTTAGTACTACAGTATTAGGGAAAGTACTTAAAGGTAAAGGCGCTAAACCGGTAAGTGCTAAAAGGGAGTAAAAAAGAACTAGATATATAGCACCCTAATACGCTAATAAGTATAAAAAATCTAGCTATTATACTTAAGCTTTAAAGAAGCTATAGTAAGGCCAAGAGCCTAAAATAGTAAATATTAAAAGAATATAAAAAGATACTAGGTAAGTAATATCCCTATAAATTAATAAGTATAAGTAATCTAGCGTTAGTGCTGTAGTATTAAAGAAAGTACTTAAAAATAAAGGTGCTAAACCAGCAAGCGCTAAATAGAAAAGAAAAGAAGTTAAATATATAGTATCTAGATACGCTAACTTTTATTTACTATTTTATTTATCTTTTATATAAGCGTAGATAGTATAAGAAGATATTACACTTTTATTAAAGAGTATATAACAGCTATAGCTAAAAACTTAGTTTTTAGTATTTAATAACGGTTACGTATTACAATAACTTTAAAACTATATAATAAAAAGTAAAAGAAGAAGGGAGAGAATAAAGTAAAGTATTAGTTAATAAAGAAAGAGAGTTTAAAAAAAATACTACGTCTAATATTATAAATCCAACTAGCAGTAAAGCTTTATCTTAGCTAGTAAATAGTATCTTAAAGAGTAAGAAGGGCTTACTTTATACGCGCTTTGCGGCCAAAATTCGTAAAAAGAGACTATAGTTAGTAGTAAAATATAATTAATTAATATTACCTCTTATTTATCTTAAGTAACGTTCTAGTCTTAGTTAGAGAGCTGTCCAGAATATACACTAAAATAAAATAAAAAAGCCCTTTAGCTCGCCACTATACGTAAGCAGGCTAATAGGTTAAAACAGTAGCTTAAAGGGTATATTAAGTTACTTACCGCTAATAAGAAGAATAGCCGACCTATACCCGCTATAGGGTTACTAAAGAGGTGTTAAGTTTTTAGGTATATATAAAGAGTAAGGGGGCCGTAAGTTACTACTTTTAAAGAGAATATAACTTACTAAAATAGTATAGCTCCGAAACCGTACTTATAGTAAAGCGGAACTAGGGCTAGGGTCTCTAAATAAAAGCGATTGACTAAGATTAAAAAGAGTCTATAGTAGAAACTAGAAAAGGATTTATAGAAGCTAGAGCAGATATAGCTAATATAGACTAGGGGCAGTAACTAATTTTAACTAAAATATTATTAAGTTTATATACTATATATTATAAGCCGTAGTTATATTATAAGCTTTAGTAATTATAAGACTATTACTAAGTTAATAGTACGTCCTACCTTTAAATTATAATTAGTTAACGTAATAGCTATTATATAATTTTATAATATAGTATAATATACGGCTATATCTATATTATAAACTTATTTAAAATTATATTAATATATTACGCCGCTTTTAAGTTGTACTAGCTACCCTTTAATATTTTTATTAACTAATAAAAAGTCTTTTATATAAGTCTAATATATTATCGCAGTTTTTAAAGCTATTAAAGCTAAAAGACACGTTAACTAAAGCCTATAAACAGAGTTCTAGCTAGCACTAAAAGAGTATAATAAAATAGAATATTAGCTTAGTTAAGATAAAACGCTATTAAAATATATAAAAAAATAAAATATAGTACGTATACTCTAGCGTAATAAAACTAGTAGCTAATAACTAAGCTTAAGTAAGTATAATTATAATAGAGAAAGTAATCGGCTTATTATTTATATACCTACTAGAATATATAAACTCTTTATTAATAGAGTTAAGGACGTAATTTAAAGTTAATTAAAAATAATCTAAAATAGATTAGACTAAGCAGTTTATTTTATATAAAAAATACGCTTAGCCCGATTTACTAAAATATATTTTTTAAAGAAAAATACCCCCTCTAAGTTAAAATTAAAGTACTAGCTAGATACCTCTTTTTAGTATAATAATATATAATATCCTAAAATTATTATTAAAATTATATACTTATAGAAGAGGAAGAGGTTAGACTAGTTAGTAAAAAATTATTTTATAGACTTAAATACTAGCGTATAAGTTATTATAGGTATAAATATAAAATATAGCAAAAAATAATTATATAAAGTAATATTATTAGTATAGCGAACTTATATAGTCTATACTACTAGTAAAAATAAGTTATAGATTATTAAAGAAGCTATAAATTAGGTAAATAATATTTTATAAACCCGTTTTATCTTTAATATTTTAATAATTCTACTAAGTATTTTATAATAATTAAGAAGACTTTACTAATTACTTAGGCCTATAGCTCTACTTTAGTAATTTTACCTATAAAAAACTAGTATAGAAGGAAATAAATAAAAAAAATAAAAATTTAATTATTTTTAGTAAATAATTTTACTAGTATCTTACTACGACGAAGAGTAAAGTATAATAAATAAAATTATTTAGTAAGTATTCTATTACTTTTAGAGTTAAGAAGAGGAAATAGTTTCTAATACCTTCAAAAAAGATTACTTTAAGTAATAAAGTAAAGTGTGTTAGGTAGAAAGAGAGGGCAGCTAAGCGCATAGCGGATAATAACCCTGATTATGAAGAAGCATCCATCAAAAGCTCGTCATACTAAAAACACAAGGCTTTCATTTTCACTGGTTATCGTCCTCGACATCTTGGGGTTGAATACGTTGATCGCACGCTTCCGTTGATTGACAACGCTACGTCCAAGAGAATCGGGCATGCTGAAAGTCGAAGTCGCCAACACTCCATGTTTCAAAGTCCCCAATCACTAGGCTAACATGGCAACACTCTTCATGAACTCATCCATGTTCTTCGTCTTGTCGCGTTCTTCTTTTTTCAAAAACTTCCCCCGGTCAGTCGCAACGTCTTCAAAGGGATTTGTTCTCATCCATTGTGACCATTTCTCGATAATTTGAATGCACTTCTTCGGTGATATCTGAAACCATTCAATATGCTCTTTCAAACATGCTCCACACTCCACCCGAATCCTGCAGTAATCTAGCTCACTGTGGCAGAGAGCTTCCACACGGGGTGCGTTCGGGACCTCCTCTAAACTGTATAGGAGTTTTGTCTCCCGGTTGCAATCAAAAGCCCAATCTTTCTGCCTCTTATCAAGTGTTTTGGTGTATCCGATCTTGACAAACCCTTCATTGCCCTCGACTTCGTACAAGTACACAGAGCCCTCTATGTTGTGGGTTTTGGCTAAGTTGCGTATGACAACCTTCTTCACCAGATCATAACATTCCTTGGGGTTTGGGATGTCGTCAAGCCTTGGGAGCGTTTTGAAAGGACTAGTGTCCACAGCTGACGGCCAAAACTTGGACGGACTATGATAGAACTCGGGTGATAACGAGCGCGTGTTCCTTGGAGTCGGTAGCTGTCCACTGCGCCAGAGAGTCTCTTTGGTAATACCAGTACTTTCGGACACAGCTTTGCTATTGACGGCTTCAGCATCGTCCTCGACCGAGGATATAAGTAGATTGGCACCTCGAACAAGTTCGGTTTTGGACTTCTCAAGAATGTCGATGATGCTTGATTTCCACGTGCTGACCATTTTATATCCTTGCCTGTTGATGTGAGAAGGGCAATACATATTCACCTCAAGTACTCTTAAGTATCCCTCAAGGAGGTCTGCATCCTCGTAAACATCGGGCTGTAAGATTTCGTCAATGGTTTTGCGGCAATTTTGAACCCTTTGGCCTCCAATACTTCGACGGCAGCGCTCTTTCTTAATGTTTATTCCTATGCAGCGTTGCTCTACGCTACGAAGAGCCCTTTTAATTTGTTTTTCAATGGTGACAGTGGAGCTAGCAGAGCCTTGGGGGAAGGCTTTAGCCCAGAGCTCGAGCCGATCTTCCTTAGCATATCCATGATCATGAGACTGACAATGTACAAGCATGATTAACCCCTCTAGCTTATCGTCGAGATTTTCGCTTGATTGTGAAAGAGTCAACATTTGTTCCAGTTGGGAGCGGATCTTGACTTGTCGCTTCTCAGATATTCCTCGTTGACAAGGCTCTCCGTCTGGCTTATAGCCACCACAGCGCCAGTGGTTGAGTCTTAATCGTGTTATGAGCGTTTCACTATCGAGAGCCTCGGCCTCTGTCCGATCAAGATCTTTCATGGAGGACGCGGAAAGCACGGTGGCGGCGACTGAGGTGGCGGCGACTGAGGTGGCGGCGACTGAGGTGGCGGCAACGGACAGTTCACGGCTATCGCTGTCTTTATGGGCACCAACTAATATTTTCGCTTGGAGCTCGTCGCTTGAACCCTCAGACTGCGCCAGTGGAGTCACTGACGCTGAACTTCTGGACATATTCTTGCGTGAAGCCACTGCCTTTTGCAGGGCATCTGTGTTTGAGAATATGAGAAGTGAAAGGTCGTACCTTTGATGGAATTAATAGAGTCTCCGATACGTTATAAAAGATCCAGAAGGTGTCAGAAAATAGAGTGCTCCTAAGCGCATCCAGAGAAATGCGGGGTAGTCTATTCATTGTTGCCTAAATATGTCGGTGTTATAGTTGTTCCGATTTTTCTGCCGCAGACAAATTAGGTTAAGCGCTAAGGCGAAGCAAATCGTTGCTTGTAATAAGTTAAGTGGTTTTGAGGCAATATGATTAGTGGTATTTGCAGGCAGAAATCAGCGCATAAGATACTTCGGCTCGCCACCACGAGCAGGGAGGGCGGCCGACCCGCTCCGGCCATAGGGTTGCGCAAAAGGCGTTGAGATATTCCGAAACAAGTAATGTTGAAGTTATGGTGGTGGTTGCCATCTACCTAGCCGTAGTACCCCGATCTAGTTTCCCGCAGTGGGGTCCGCTTTGTGTTCTAAAAGGAGACCGTCGTTCGTGAGCTCAAATTATGATAGAGAAGTATCCTCTTATACCGTACCAAATCACAAGCGGCGCTAAGACTTTGTTGCAGCCGGTTGCAACCGGTAGCTGAGTTGCAAGCGACTGCAGGGCCATCATAAAATCCGCTGCATTCACTAGTGAAGGGATAGCGTATTGGCGTTCCGTAAGCTGCTGCCTAATTTCGTGGCTAACGTTAAGTCTAGAACACGCGCTTCGATATAGAACCCGCTCTTTAATACAAAGCCGTTATATCGCTTTATTAATATTATATATAATTATATATAAAACTAATAATTATATTATTTTACTAATCTGCCTTTTTACTACTACTATTATTTTTATATTATTTTTATTTTAGGTCTAAAAGCTCCTAGATCTATATAGTATTAATATACTTAAAAATTTTTTTCTTTGCAGCTTACTACTAGAAGTTAAAATCTTTACCCTTACTTATTTTTTATATAATAAGGATAAGTACCTTTTACTACTATTAAATAAATTAGTTATCTACGCGATAATCTCTATTATCTATTAATATTAAAAATAGCTACTTAGGGAGAAGAGTAAATATATTAATTTACTTCTTTAATACTTTAAGATAGAGATTTAGTAACTTAAACTTTTATATAAATTTAAAGTTTTTAATTTTTTTATTTTAGCCGGTAATATTACTTTATCTTTTAATCTAATTTATATATTTAGGTATTGCAGTAATATAGTTATATATATTATTTATTATATTATAGTAATATAATTTATTAATAACGTTATAGATAATAAAAATCTTAGTCTCTATTACGGGTTTAGTATAAATATTAGTAAGAATATAATATAGTAAATAACGTATATATTTAAACTTAGCTTTTAATACCCTTTAAAGAGCCCTTTTTTATAAAAAAGTTACCCTTTATTATAGTATTAAGGTTACTATTTATAATATAAATCTTAAAAACTCTACTATTACTTTATTACTCCACTTAGTATTTTTTACGTATTTATTCTACGCGCTTTTTAATATAATTAATATTTTATTATTTATACTAAATATTATATAATCTGTTTAGGTCGGTAACAATAATAAAAGAGAACCTAAGAACCCCTTAATATAAAACCTTTTCAAAGCTTTGCTGTAGTAAGCCGTCTAGGTATATATTTATATTTATCCCTGGCCCCCTATAAAATAGAGAGAATAAATAAATAAATAATAGTAAATTACGTTTGTATAAATGTTCCCGAGCCTTAGATTTACTATATATTCAGCTAAGCTTTTACATCTATACCCTCCCTAGTCTAACACTAATACTAGTTGTTAAATACCTATACTAGTAGGTTTTTCTACGAATGGAGGTAGTACACTTACAGTAGCTTAACTACCGCCTTGTATCCCTTCTCTGCTACCTATAAGAGCGGCGTCTATCTATATTTATTTTTTACTTTAACGTTAATCTTATTAATACTAAACAGTAGTTTAACTACCGCTTTATATCTTATTTTTATTACCTATAAGAGTAGTATCTATTTATACTTATTTTTTATATTAATATTAATTTTACTTATACTAAATAGTAGTTTAACTACCGTTTTATATCTTTTTTTAGTAGCTTATAAGAGTAGTATCTATCTAAATAAATTATTCTTTATATTAATATTAATCTTATTTATACTAAGTAGTAGCTTAACTACTACCTTATATTTTTTTTTTTACTATCTATAAGAGCGGCGTTTATTTATACTTATTTTTTATATTAATATTAACCTTACTTATACTAAATAATAGTTTAACTACTACTTTATATTTCTTCTTTTCTACTTATAAGAGCGGCGTCTATCTATATATATTATTCTTTATTTTAACGTCGATTTTACCTATACTAAATAGTACCTTAACTACTACTTTATATTTTTTCTCTACTACCTATAAAAGCAGTGTTTATTTATACTTATTTTTTATATTAATATTAACTTTACCTATATTAAGTAGTAGCTTAATTACTATTTTATATCCCTTTTTAGTAGCCTACGAGAGCGGTATCTATCTAAACTTATTATTCTTTATATTAATATTAATTTTACTTATACTAAGTAATAGCTTAACTACTATTTTATTTTTTATATTTACTATCTATAAGAGTAGCGTTTATCCGCTACTATTCTTTATTTTAATATTAACTTTACTTATACTAAATAGCAGCTTAACTACTATTTTATATCTATTTTCTATTACCTAAGAGAGTAGTATTTATCCGTCCTAATCTTTCTAGTTAGTATTTACTTTACCTAATTTAATTAGAAGCTTAATAATAGCCTTATTACTATTATTAATAGCCTAAGCGAAAACTATCTAATCCTTAACTATAATATCTAACTAAAGTATCTATTAATTAATTAATCTTACTAACAGATCGTATATAGTTTCTAACTATTCTAATATATAAAATATATAATATAGCTAATATACTCTCGCGTATAGATAGAAGCAGAATTCTTTTATAGTATTTAACTAAAAAGGTTTACGCGCGTCTGTAAGGGTCTTACTAATATTAAAATTAGGTCGTTTTTTTAACCTTAAGAGTTTTAAAATAAGATTTTAACTGGTGCTTAAAGTCCCTATAGTAGTATAAATAATATTAAATAGTACTAACTATATCCTAACTAGAAGTATTCTTATCTTAAATAACTTAGTTTTAAAAATACTATAGCTAAGGTAGATAATAGTAATATTTACTATTATCCTCTATACCTTTTCTACTATAAATACTATCTTATTTAAGTTATAAAATATATTAAAAAGAAATTACTTAACGCCGTAGTATATAAAATAGATAGTAGTTTCTTTTTTATTAAGAATAAAAAGGTATCTATAGTAAGCTAGTACTAAATATATATTATTTAGTAGTTTTAAGGACGACTAAATAGTATTTTTAGAGACTATACTAAAAGTTTTTTATAACTTATTTATTATTAGGGGCCGGAAGGCTACTATAATAAGTTATAGTATTTATACCTAATAAAACTATTCTAATCCTTCTAATTTATAAAGAATTTAAAAAAAAGATTTTAAAATTTTTTTAGGTAAATCTGTAAGAGTATCCCGGATAGTCTTATTTATTTTTATTTTATATAAAAACTAGATCTAAAGGGCTACCTAAAAATATATTTTTACAATCCCTTTATAAAAGTATTTTAAATATTTAGTATAAGTGTTAGGTTTCCTATAATTAGTTTTTTATTTTTTAGATAACGTCCTAGCTCTATTTTTATAAATATTTTAATATTTAGGTTATCCTTCGGAATTAAAGTAATTCGGGTAATTATAAGTTACTTAGTAAATACCTCTAATCTATTATTTAGTTTTAGTTAAAATAAAATTAAAAGCCGGACTTTAAGTTACTATTAAATTTTTTTAAGTTCTTAAGTTACTATTTTTCTTTTTATATATTTGTATTCGTCTAATTTATTAAGAATAAAATACGCTTTATAGCTAGATAGAAACTATAATAGATTAATTTAAGTACTTTTTTAATACTTTTAGTTAAATAGATTTTTTTAAATACTTTTACTACTATAGAAAGGTCTAGTATAGTATATAGTAATTATTATATAAAAATACTAAAAATTATTTACGCCGTTAAACTTCTAAAAATATTATATTTATAAAAAAAGTATACTACTATAACTATATTATTTCTAGCGTAAATATAAAGATTATTTATAATATTTACTAATAAAACAAATTTATTTAATTCTAGTTTACCTATATATAGAAGTGTATAAAAACTTATATAGTTTTTCTACTTCTAGTATTTAGTAAGCAACGTAAATAGAGATAAATTTTTAACTTTTTAAGTCTATTTCTATACTATCTTATAGTTGTACTAAAAGTAAAAATTAAGTACTTATAGATTTACGGCTAGCTTTTATTAGTAGGCTATAGATTTTAAAAGATTACTAGATAGAGCCCTAAATTAGGAGTTCTTTTAAGCTTTAGTTAGAATTATCTCCTCTTTTATTAAACTAGCCTAATAATAGAGGTTAGTTTAGAAAGTCTTTAAATCTAAATTATTTAAAGTAGATATAAATTACTAAAAGATTAGCTTCTTTATAAAGGCAAATAGATAATAGTAGAGACTAACTACTATAATAAAATATTTATAGAGCTGTAATTATAGATTTCTAAATTACGGATAGAGTAGGGCTATTATTTAGTAATATAGGACTAAGTAACTAATATCTATAAAAAGAGTAGATAACTTTTTAATATAGAATAAAAAGCTTACGATTAACTATAGATATATTAGTAAATAAAAGTACTAAAAGCTAGGGCACTAATAAGTAATAATATATATACTAGTAACTAGACACTATATATAACTATATTTTATAAGTCTTTAACTATAATATTTCTAAGCGCTACGAATTACTAAACTCCTTATAAAAACTTCATAGAACGGGGCCTAAAGTAATAGTTATTAGTTTTTCTTAATTTTTAATAGTTAATTTTAGCTGTAAGGTATATTATATTATTAAAATCTAGGGGAGAGTTACGTAATTAGAATTTAAGAGTATAGAAGATAGTTTTCTATTTATCTAAAAGGTCCGCTTTAAACTAAAAAATAGTTTAAGCTAAGTAAATTTCGGGCTTTAGTCGTAAAGTGTTTATTATAATATTAGATATAGTATACTAATTTAAATAGGAAACTAATAGAGTATAGTAAAGCTTAGTACTATAGTTTCTATTCGGAGATTAAAAAGAAGTATAAAACTATATATAATTATAAGTAAGTAATTATTAGGAGTACTGCTTAGCTTGCCTGCACTACTAATAAGTTACGAAGAAAATCTAACTAAGATCGCTATTAGAACTTAATAAATAAGGTAGTAAAAAGAGTTTAAATACTAGCGCTTAGGCTAAAAACAGCTAAGATACTGTAGACTAATTTAAAGGGTAGGTAATTACACAGCCTATAGTATAGCGTAATAAAACTAATATATAGGGTTAGGCAATTTTATAATACACTAAATTAAAGAGATAAATACTTTTATAATACTAGTAGAGAGAACGACTAATCCGCACTAGTATAAACCTTATAAAGTGGCAAATTCTATAGGTATTTTTAGAGTTAAGTTAGTTAACTAGAGGTATAGCTAAGGTTAAGTAGAAATTATAAGACTATAGAGCTAAGATCGGCCTACTTACTAAGACTTTATATAGCTATAATTAGTAACTTAGGCGCTAAATAGTTTTATTTATTATATTTTTTAGTTACACCCCTATTTATACTAACTTATACCCTTTACTATATAGTAGTAACTTTTAACTTAGTATTTAATAAGGAATAAGTTAACTAAAATAGAATAATAATAAAGTTACTATAAAATCCTAAATATATTTAATATAAATTGTTCTAACAGTATACTATATTATTTTTATTTAAATAATAAATATTATTTAGTTAGCGCTACTTAATATATAGTATAGTATATACGTAAGTAGCGTATACCTACTTTCTAAATAGGTATTTTATATAGACGTCTTAATTAGTAGAGTCTATAACTAAAATATTAATAATAAAATTACGGTTTATATACTACGCTTTAAAGTTTAAGTTAATAGATAAGTAAAGGTACTATTTAAATACTAATAGCTTTTTACTTCCTCCTTAAAGTACGCTTTAAAGTAAATATAATTACTAGATTATAGTAATTACTAGTTAGATTTATAATAGAAATAAAGCTATAAAAAAGTTAGTATATATTTTAATATAAACTAAATAACCTTAAAAACTTTTAGTAATAATATAGTACTCTATACTAGAGTTATAACTATAGCTACTATAAACGGGTTTAAAAATATAGCTAAAAATAATATAGTACTAAAAGCTTCTATTTTTATATAAACAGTTCCTGGTATACTATTTAGCTTATTTAAATAAGTAAATCTACGCGGAACGGAATAGAATTTAGTAAAAATAAAAAAGTATATTTACTTTATTAGGCTAGCGTAAAGTAGACAACGCTTATAAAATAAAATATATTTTTTCTTTTATACCTATTAGGAACTAGTACTATTCTAGAAGGCTTATATATATAAATTTAAATAAGTAGCAATCCTTATATTATTGATTATAAATCTATTCTATATAGGTCTACAACTAGGTATTCTTATAAAAAGCTAATAGAAATACCCCTTATTAATTATATACTAAGAATAGCTAGTCCGTATAAGCGTAATTTTTATATAAAAAGCTTAATAGCGCTAAAGGAATAGTCCTAGTATATAATTTAAGGACTAAAAAAGATAGTTTATATTTTAATACTTTATCTCTTTTATTAAGACTACGCGGATAGAATTAGTGCCTTATATAAATAATTAACTATATTATCTTTATTAAACGCAGGTCTTCTAGTTTTAGTTTTAGTATAACGTCTACTACTACTAAGTTCTACTAGTAAGAGAGTCCTGCTAGTAAAAAAGCCCTACTAGTAAAAGAACCCTACTAGTAAAAGAGTATTATTAGCAAGAAAGCCCTACTAGTAAGAGAGTATTATTAGTAAGAAAGTATACTAGTATTAAAGCCCTGCTAGTAAAAAAGCCCTACTAGTAAGTAAGTCCTACTAGTAAGAAAGCCCTACTAGTAAGTAAGTCCTACTAGTAAAAGAGTCCTACTAGTAAAAGAGTTCTACTAGTAAAAGAGTCCTACTAATAAAAAAGTCCTGCTAGTAAGAGAGCCCTACTAGTAAAAGAGTATTATTAGTAAAAAAGTATACGATAAATAGTAGTAGTTAGAATAAATACTTTTAGTAATACTAGTAGTAATAATATATTTAATATATACCTTTTATACCTCTTTTTTCTATTATAGTACTACTATTAATACCTTTTACTATATTAGCCTTTTACTAAACTACTATAGCTAGTAACCGTATTATATAATACGCGTACGCGGTACTACCGCTAGTATTAAACTTATTAGTTAGTATATTAATAATTTATTTTATTTAAAACTAGTAATTAGAAAACCTTAGGTAGTTTCTAGTATTTAATTTCTAAAACTAAAATTTTACTAAAATTAATTATTCTTTAGGTAAAGAGGTTAATTTTATAATAAGTTTTTAATCTTAATAGAAATAAATAACTTTTTATACCTAAGGTTTTAATTTTTAAAAATAAATAACTAAAAATACTACTATAATAACTTTAAGAGGAATAAATATAAGTTCTTTATACGATATTCTTATTTCTAAAATTAGAAACGAAAAATTAAAAATTAAAAATCTAAATTACTTAGTTTATTCTCTTTAAGACTAGTTTATTTTTATAATTTAGTTTAGGATTACTAGATTTAAAATTTTAAAAATACTAGTATAATTATTATATTACGGTTATCTAAAATACTAGTTTATTTTTAATATAAAATTAGAAATCCAAAAATACTAATACAATAATTATAAATTTAGATACTATACTTAGGTTTTAAAATTTAAAGTTTAGAAATACCGATATACGCCTTATTCTATACTAGTATATAGCGTTTTTAAGTGTACGGGCGATTCCCGTAGGGGTAAGTAGTAAAATATAGGCTTATTCTATAAGAGAGAAAAGAGAATACGGCGTTATAGACTGCACGGAATTATTATATAAGAGCTATTTTAGTATAAGGGCGTTATTAAAGTAGGAGCGGTTTTATAGCCCTAATATTATAATTAGGGTCCTTTTTAAGCGCCTTATTTATAGGGCTTAAAATAAAATTAAGTACGCTATATAAGCAACTAATTAATAAGTATATAGAATTAAATTAAAATTTAACTTATATTAGGCTTTTATCTTCCCTATAATTTAGCGCTTATAATAATAAGCTATATAATTTATTTATCTCTCTAATACCTTACTATATATAACTTTCTTAATCTTCTATTTTAAATAATAGTATAGAAGTTGTCGTACTATAGTATATACTTTATTATATATTTATTAAGGCCGTTAATAGACGTTAGTAGTAATAAGATAATAATAGTAAGTAAAAAATAGTATAAATAATTATTATAGTATATAGGTAGCTGCGCGCTTATACGTTTTCTCTTAACTAAAGATTTTATTTTTACTTTTTACTATTCTTTACAATACTACTACTTTATAAGTATAAATAGAAAACTAAGCTTCTAGAAAAAAAAGATTAAAATTTACTTTTATTATAAGTAAGCTATAAATAGCCTTTAAATACTTTTAAGCTAATATCTACTATATAGACAAATTTACTACTATAATAATAAAAATACTATAATAGGATTCTATATTCGCGTTTAAAAGAGAGTAATAACCTACTAAAAATATATATACTAGAGGTCTTAGACCTATATAAAAGTAAACGCAAAGACTTACTAGAGTAGAATATTTTTAAAATTTTAAGTATAAATAGGTTTTCTATAGTAAGTATAAATAAACTTATAATTAAATAGATAATTAATTAGTTAATTACTACTTAATCTAGGGTAATATACCTTAAATTATTACTAATTCGCTCTGTTCTATTTTATCCCCTTAGTAGCCTACTATTATTTAACTTCTATTTATAACTATATATATTACGTCCTCTAACTTCTACTACTTTTTTATTTTATACTTCCTCCTATTAGATTTCTATATTACTATACTTTATAGTACAATCGGCCGTTTAATATAGTACTAAAAATACTTTATTATAGTTTAGTTTTATAAAAGCTATACTTTGCCTAAATATATATTTTAGCTTAGCTATTAGAATTCCTATCTAAATCCCTCTAAATCTTATAATATAGATTAAGGGGCTATTACTCTAACGCTTTAGGTTAACTAATAAATAGATCTTTTTAGTATACTATAATATTAATATAGCACTAATAGTAGTATACTAGTTATTTTTAAGTAATATATCTTATTCTTATAGGCACGCGTAATAGTATAAAGAAGAGAAAAATTAGTTTATAGTAACTAGTTATAAGCCGAAAGGTTATATACTAAGTAATATTAAATAACCTTATAGGTAAGTAATCGGTAAAACGAATCTAGTAAAGTAAAATTATAATATATAATTAAATAGATATATTACGGTAAGATACTTTAGAGCTTATATTACTAGTTTATAAAACTCTTTAGAATAGAGTATTTATTTCTCCTTTATATATATATAATACGGCTCTTTAGCGCTTTCTTTTATAAAAGTAGTCCCTACTTTTTAATTTTAGAATCTAGTAATTTCTAGCTCGTTTTCCTCTATAGTTATAAGTTTAGCGTTTTAAAAATAAAGAAAAATTTTTCTTATATACTTAATTATTAAAAATCCTATTTACTAAAGCTCTAATTAATTCTTTACTTTCTATTTTTAAAACTCCTAGTTCTATAAACCTAGTAAATATTATCTTATTTATATATAAAATAATAATTTATATCTTTAGCTATTAAACGCTTAGTAAGTCTCGTAATTAATAATTCTCTAAGCGTTATAATATCTAAAACTATTTTATCTTTTTTAATTAATATAATCCGTCTTACCGATTCCGCGAGCTAGTTAATATAGTATATATAGTTTAAAATATAATATATAATTTACAGCGTCTAAGATTTTATTAATTTTAACCTTAAAAGCGTTAATAATTTTATCCCATTTCGCTCGCCCTCGTGGCATGCCGCACAGTTTATCTTGATCGATTTCCCGATGCTCCAGGAAGCGTGCCCAACAGTCATTCACCTCTGGATCATCTTGGCGAGATGGCGACAAATGTTGACGTTTGACAAGCGACCCATTTCTTGAAGTGGTAAGCTGTGACACGTTTCCAAGCTGTCCTTTCCGTGCATGGTGTATCTCAAGCCGGTTTGCTGGTTGAAAATCCAGGATCGTGTATCTATTCGGTGAAAGCACTGGTCCCTAATTTACACGCGCCAGCTTGGTCTTGCTTGAACTAGGGAGGAAGCTTCTTTTCGTTAAGAGCACTGAGTAGTTTCGAATGAGTGACACGGGTGCATCGTGAACACATGTGCGCATTTTCTTCAAGAACACGGTATCGTTGAAAGGATTCGCCGTTCGCTTGTATATGTCGACTTCAGCTCCAGCCACGGCAAGGCGAAGTTTGGAGTGACCGATTCCAGGCAAGGCAGTCGCGTTGTAAATAGTTCTGGCTCCCTCCACTTTCGCCCCCCTCTCTTGAGCAAGTGTGTCTACATCGGCGCATATGCTTTTCGCGTTCGCAAGAAATTCGTAGAAGCCATTGCTCAAGGTGTTATTGCCGAGGCCCTTGCGGTGTCCTGATAGTTTATGTCTGGAATTATCATTGAATAACACGACAGCCGCTCGGCCGTTGTCGCCATCCTCTCTGGGACCCCTGGGCTTACTGCTCTGCTTGTTCGATTTGAGTCTTCTCTGTTGGCAAACGGACGCCTCCAAAATCCATGGTCTAAGGAGCAGGCATGTTGCGTTATTGCGACACGTTATTGAAGGTCCAATAGCCCCCATCCTGGATAGGTTGAAGACGGTCATCAGACATGGAAATGGCGTATGATTTTGTTGCAATGTGATTTCACGTGTTCATCCGCCTCCAGGGCTGGATTTGTGGCCAGGCAGACGTGTTTTTCTTGTACCACGACGCTGACGTACCCGCGTCCGTCTCAGTGCGATCGAATCAAAACACGCTCCAATGGCGGCGTCCAGTTCTTCTAGAAATAGAAGAACAAGGCAAGAGCGACAACAGAAGCTGAAAAGACGCGAAGTTCGATGGTGAAGAGCGAGAATGTGGCAAAGGGGGGTTTATGGGCACAGAAAGTGCGGGCCGTGGACGTTGCACAAGCGCCCAGACAGGAAGGTGCACGACATGAGATCCGCGGATCGGAAGAGCAAATCAATTGTTTGCACAGGGCTCTGAACTCGTTTCCCGTGGACATCGGGTCGAACGCCCGTTGAAAGGAATAACACTGAACAGAGACATCCATACCAGCGCACTAGTGCATGTTAGTGTAGGAATGGTATGTATAGGGTATCTATGCCGCCAATCTTCTCCACACTCAATAATCGCTTGCTGTGACTGCTTTCTTCGCAATCGATTCCACCCTTCGTTTGTACATGCTCATCTGATGCTTGACTGGATCACCATACACACGGGTGCGGAGAATCTCGTCATCCACTGTTACAGCTTCCACGTCTTCCTCCTTCACGCTTCCCTGCTTTTGCCGCAGCACAATCAATCGTCCTGCATTGCTAAGTGTACACGGCACTACGGGCCACGGTGGAGACGTAACAGTCGTCGAACTTGAGGAAGTCGCTGGCAAAGAGGCTTTTGATGGCTTCATAAATTTGCGCGATTTGTTGGGCTTCCTCAGGTCGCTTGAGCTGATGTTGAGCTTCGACATGGAGGCCAAGCTCGAGGTGTATGATGTGTTTGGTGGGGAGCTGGACCAGAGCTTCAGGAGGCTCATTACGACAGCTTTGTCTGCTCGGGGTACTGGGTCACCTTCATTAATGAAGCTGTAGAAGAGACTCTTTCGATGTCGCTTGTCTTGGCTAGGTTTTAGTGGTTGGCGGGTAATAGGCGGAGCGCCGAAGGTGACGCAATGCACGCGTTTGAAGAAGCCGGTGAGATAGCTGAGCTCGGATTGGACTTGGGTGTTCATCATGTGCGCGTATAACAGCGCTGCCACCGCACCGCCTGCAGAGTGCCCAGTGATGAGGAGGCTGCAGTTCGAACGTGCAGGATTGTCTTGCAGCAGAACGCGTAGACGCTCTGCCACGGACGCCACCATCTTCCTGGCAACGTACAGAAAGCCTGCATGGCAAGCGTTATCCGGATCATCGAGAAAGCCTTCGGGCCTTGAGGGCGCTGACTTACAATTTACAGCCCAGTCCATGAAGGTTTGCGAGCCGCGAATCGCGAATACCACGGTGTTGATATCATCCCGAGTCACCGACTTCAGAATCATCGCTTTCGTTCCGGAGCGCCAGTCTGCAGGGATATGCGTCTCAGACTCTGTGCTTGGGAGCGCATTCGGTGTGTATACGCGCTCCGAGTAGGCTGCAGCCAGGCACAAGAGGGGGTAAGTGGCAATATAGACCTTTAACGGCGGAAGATAAGGTGGAAGGCGTGAATTCGAATACAGCCAGACCTTCGAAAACATATTCGAGGTTTTCGCGTTCTTCTGACTAGGATATACTGCCCCTGCTGCTGATCGAGGGAGCGCAATGCTAGGTTGTAGTGTAGCCGTAGATGCACATGGCGTCTCATCGTCCTCGACCATGAGATCCTGCTCTTTTCCGCTAAACATGCCTTCATCGATGCTAGTGATGACCGCGTCCAGTTTTGAACTGAGTCGATCACAGAGCGCGGCGCCCTGGTTGATGATCTGTACACTCTTCTGTGTCACGAAGGTAGTGGGCTTCTCAACGAACGTCGTCATTGTCACTGTGATGCTCTTATTAGCTAATTCTGCGTTTTTGTGTGCACCTGAAGAGGCCTGAGCTGTCAGGTCCTGGTATGACCTAGAAGCCAGTCGTCCAGCTAGATTCATGAGACCTTGCTTACACGGAGAAGACAGTGAGGCAAAGCTTGCGGTAGACTGGTCGAGGTAAGGTTGCGGGTGCCGATAAGGTGGCGAGGTAGCGTATGGGTGGTCGAATTGTTGAGGCATCTGAGGCGCCGTGACATACACAGGATGGTTTTGCGGGGGTGGTGAAGGATAGCCGGCAAACGATAGAGGGCTCACGAAGTGAGCAAATTCCTGTGGTTGGTTTTCCCCGTACCAGTTGTGTTGTGGTGGGCTTGCGCCGTACTCATTATGTTGTGTGGCGTAATCTGGACTCGCATAGCTTTGTTGTGTATATGCCATCGACTGCGAGGCCTCAACCGCCGGTACCGTACCGTACGGCTGCGCAGCAGCAGGATTTGGAAGCCTCTTCTGCTTTCGATCTCGGTTCGAATATCCAACCGGCATGACGGCCGTCGTTCCGAGATGGCCCGTTTGCGCAAGCGCCTTCAACCTTCTTCAATGTTTCGCCTGCGATCCAATCCTTAGTCCAATTCCGTATCTCCTCCGACGCGTCATAGGTTCTCTTTTCCTTCCTTTCGTCGTAGGCTAATCACGTCCAGTTCTGCTACTTCCGAAACAGATTGTAGGCGGTAGTTGCAAGGCTGAAGACGTACAGTACCAGGATCCCAGGTTTAGCACTATGTGTCGCCCCAGGATAGGCAAGGCAACAGCCGACTGTACCTTTTCTCCAATGCCTGTAGATGAGAGATCGCAGAGTGAGAGAAAAGCTTGATTTAATAATAGAGCAGTAGGTGATGGGATCTGCACCTGCACTGCCTCACCGCTCTTACCAATTGCCTTGTCCTCGCTTACCGAGCCCCGCTGCGTTCTAACACCGTCGGCTTGGCTGCGTACTTGATCGCTGTTGTTTCATGCATGCTAAGGTGGTGTCGAAGACTGTTTGGCTAGCCTCGGCTTGTAGCGTGCAATCGCAACATCACAACCGTATGCAGCGATTGCACCGGACTAGCCGTCTTCAAAACGACCTAATTATAAAGTTATACGCACGTCTTAGTATTTAAAAACTTCAGCTTTCACACTTTCGATCTGTAACTTTATATTTTACAACTTCGCATTCAACAATGTCCTTGTCCGCGAACCCACCTTTTCGACAGCCTCACCTTCCGTTCCTCCCGACTTCCAGGTGCCCCTTAACCCGTTGACGTGACTTTCTTGCCATAACCCGAGTAATTACTTACTCTCGCCCTCCACTTTAACCCAGCACGGTAAAGTCATGAACACTGCGCTCTGTACGCCAACCCTCGCCCACCACCCCCTGCGTGTAAAACAAGACGGCCATACCTGCGTATGTAGGCCCTCGCGGCATCCTTATGGCCCTGCTGGCCATATCGCGCCACTGTCCTCGAGTATTCCCGTGCTCGGAAAGCAGTTGCACGTACACCCCGAACCCGTTCTCGCCTTACACCCAGCGCACTCCATTCGTCCGTTACTTCGCTCGCTCACCACATCCCATCACATCAATACATCCATCCATCATTCAAACACATATCAATTGCGCAACCTACACCAATCGCATCATCTTACCGCCCCCTCCCACCCAGTTCCCCGCCCTCTTCCTCATCCACTGCCAACAACGCCCTCCCCTCATTATCCTCATCCCCATCCTGCACGTGCCTAACCACACCATCCTGCCCATCGTCATACTCTCTCTCCTCAACGCCATCTAACACAAACCAAATATCCTTCTTCGTCAACAACCCTCTCAACCCACCCTTTTCCACGAAAATGATATATCGCAATCCCAACTTCATAAACATGCTAACCGTCAAATGAAACGAGGCTTTCACATTCAGCGTGATGGGCGTCTGATCCATCCACGGTCTTAGATCCAAACTCTGGTTCGGATCGGAAAGCGGCTGGTGGCTGAAGTGCGCTTCCGTCTCCGGAGCGAGATGGCGAGGGGCGGACAGCGCAGTCGAGAGCGCGAATGCGAGTTCGGTGCGGGATATGTAACCTAGTAACAAGGCGTGGCGGGTGTTATCTACAACTGGGAATCCTCGGAAGCGGTGTCGCGACAGTAGCTCGCGCAGGGATTGTATAGTGTGGCCGGTGGCGGTGATAGTGACCAGGTCGTCGATGCGCGTCATGACCTGATTTGCAGGAACATCGGGGATGGAAGCGCTGTTATCATCCCGGTTGTCCAGGAACGGATATCCGTTGAAGTGGATCCAGGATTCGTATATGCCGCGGGACGAGATGGCGTCGCCGACCCATTTGCTAATCATGACGGCTATCATGATGGGGAGGACGTACGTCAAGGCGCCCGTGAGCTCGAACATGATCACTACGATGGAGACGGTCATGCGGGTTGCCCCGCCGAGGGCAGACGCTGCGCCGATGATGGCGTACGTGCCGGGCGTCACGCATGGTACATCTGGCTCGCAGGAGCTGAAGATGAAGAGGCTGGGCCAGGCTTGCTGCAGTTGTTCGAAGGTGAGGCCAACCGCGCGGCCATAGAGGCCGCCAATGGCCATCGAGGGCAGGATTATGCCGGCGGGAATGTACAGGCCGAACGTGAAGGAGGTGAGAATGATGCCCAAGCCGGCCGAAATGAGGAGCAGTGCGACAACGCCGGTGTTTGCTTTACCGGCCTTGCAGAGGCCGAGTGTGTCGTCTGTCAGATCCACGCATTCCGCGAACAGGAAGTAGACCAATTCGGACGCCTGTGCTCGCATGAATTTGATGGGGTAGTTAATCATTGCTGTCACAAGGGCAACGATGACTACCTCCGTGACCGGACCTTTGATGTATGTGCGATGCTTTCGCCATTCAGCAACTCGCATATTGAGTCTGATGAAAAGGCCTCCATATAAGCCGCCGAGGATTCCGAGGAAAGCGAAGGGCACGAGTTCGAAGTCGTGCCACCCGCTGTGGTAGGTCACCTGGTATAAAACAAGTTTCCCGGTTCGGAAGGGATTGAATGCTTGCAAAGTGACTGCTGCAACCATGGCGCAGACGAAGCTCTGCCACATGGTCCTATCGGGGAAGTAGTAGGAGAGTTGCTCGAGACTGAACAGCACGCCGCCGATGGGCGAGCCGAACGCAACGGATATACCGGCTGCGGCGGCTGCGGAAAGTACTTCTCGTTTTCGTGCTGCCTGGCTGTTAGCGATGTTATCCAGGCGAAAGACAGCGTCCTACCCTCATTGTTATTTACGCTAGGGAATAGTTTCATGAATAGGTTCGCCGAGCAACAAGCGACGTGTACCAGAGGGCCTTCTTTGCCCAGCCAAAGACCAGACGCAACTGCAAGACACTGGTACTGTCAGAGTTGCCTTTTCTAGAAAGACCAGCCACTCACCAACCCCAAAGTCTTGACTATCAAAGTCCAAACGCCCATAAAACGCCTTATGACAAAGCCCCCCAAAACCGTCTTGATCTCAGCGATACCGCTGTGTTTTGCATACGTCGAGAACTCGCGGACCAGGAGACTGGCGCAGGCGGCAAACAGTACCTGTTCGCTGTTAGCCGACTCTCCCCAGCTCAGCGGGGCGACCAACTCACTGAAAACAAGACGAAGAAGATGTACTCCACAATCCACCCTCCCCCAACGGAGCTGATTCCCATGGCCCGACTCCATGGATGCCAGTCGTTACACTTTGCATACTCGCTATACCCCCAACAGCAAAAGCCCTTGTTCAGGTAAAACCGCCCGTCGCCATCCACATTGCTACAATAACCCGTCTTCAGGTCGCCCAGCCAATCGCTGGCGACATCGATAAAGGCCGCAATGGCTCCACTAAGCACGCCCGCGGCAATCAGGATGAGCCATATCTGGCTTGCATCGGCAATCTGCTTGATATAGCCTAGGATCCCGGAGGCGCCAGAGTACAAGTAGCGGAGGCGTTGGCGCTCTTTCGCGTACTCGAAGATCCAGTCAATGGCCGTCAGATCGTCGTAGCCGACGCGACGGCCGGGACCCTCGACGTACCAGTCCAGGCCGTGAGCGTCCTTGGCGTCGTGGAGCTGTGCGCCTGCGTCGGCCGGGGTGTCGAGGTAGTTGAGGATGAGCTCGGTGGAGTCGTTCGCGCGGGCGTTGGATCGCAGCTGCTGTGCTCGCGTTGGCGAGGGGCGTGGAAGCGGCGACGCGCCGTCTTTGGAGAGGAAGCGTGCGAGGCCGAACGAGGCCGAGGCGGCCGCTTTCTGCTTGCGTTTGAACGACAGCCTATGCGTGTCAGCGTCCTTGCAGCGAGGAACAAGCGCCGCCGGCGTGCGTACTGCTCCGGCAATGTATTTCCTAGCGGATCCCCGTCCAAAAGGCCGCCCGTGTCGCCCGCGTCATCGTGGACGCTCGGCTGTGCGTTCGCGGGAGCGCGGCTGGAGGACGCTTCGGCCTGTCCATGGGCGGACGGGCTTGCTGACGAGCTGGACATGCCCCGTTGGTGTCGCACACATGGGCTGGAAGGGCATGCTCCTATGCACGCATGCTGGACCGGTTCGTTTGTGCTTGCCTGGGGATAGCTGGTCCGTGTCGGAAGCTGCGGCCCATGGGCGCCACGGTGTGGCTTGTGCGCCAAACTGCCCGATTAGGCAGTCGCCATCGCCGTCGATCATGGCTCACTTCACCACGTCCGCGCGGGCAGCCGTTCACCATTCACTCCGCACCGCATGCTCATCCTTCTCTGAAGAACGAACCTCCTGAAGCGACCTACGTATTCCCAGTCTTCGCACGGTTTGCTGGAATTGATGTGAGCAGCCCAAACTCCCTACAACGCATCCCGCCGCTACACGGTATTGAAATCTATCACCGCCCGTCCTGCAATCTCTCCTCTCCTCAGCTTCTGCACCACCTCGTTGAACTTGCTCAGCGGGTACACTGTGCAGATCGGCTTCAACAACCCTCTCTGCGCGAACTGCAGCGTCTTGTCGACATCTCCCATGCTACTCACCAGCGTCCCTTGCACCGACTGCTTCCTGAAGCACATCTGGTTCGGATCTACATCGATGTGATGGGTGCCCGCTGGAGGCAATCCAATGCACATGACCTTTCCTCCCACCCTTCCGCCCAAAAAAGAGATGGACTGCGGGTATGCCTGCACAGCTGTCACAAACACCGCATGCGCACCAATGCCATCGCATATCTTGACGACCTCCTGCGCGACATCGTCTACCTCCTTGAAGTCTATGAATGTCTCCGCGCCATTCTCCATGCACAGCTTCTCCTTGTCCGCGCCGGTATCGATCGCGACGGGTCGGAGACCCATGGCTTTGGCTAGCTGTAACCCCTGCATACCGACGCCGCCGCCCGCACCGGGGAAGACTGCCCATTCTCCCGGCTGCAGTCTAGATTCCTTGATCGAGGTGTAGATTGTGGAGGCCGAGCACATGATCGGTCCAGCGATGAAGTCCGATACGCCGTCGGGGATGATGGTCGTGTAGCGTTCAGGCGAGACAATGTATTGCATGTAGGAGCCGTTTACCATGAGGCCAGTCATGACGGCGTTGCGGCAGTAGCATTCGTTGCCGTTGCGGCAGAGTTCGCAGGAGCCGCAGGTATCTTGGATGGGCTGGTGAGTCGGTCAGTCCTCCTCAAAATATACTAATTAGGCAAAAGTGAGGGCACAGTCGGCCGTTGCATTGCCCATTCTGGGGCAATACGCAGAACGAAAGCTTTTGTCGTAGAATTGTACGTCTCAAGAGATGGGACTTCGGTACCTTCAAACCGGCCCTCATTCCAGGCTTGAGCGTCTTCACATTCGAGCCGACCTTCACAATCACGCCGGCACCTTCGTGGCCTGCGCATTGTGTGCCGAGGGCGGACATCTTGGGTAGGGCCCAATCGTTAAGCATGAAGTGCAGGTCTGAGTGGCAGATACCGGTCGCATTGAGCTTGACGAGCACTTCATCCGGCTCTGAATGAAGTCAACCAATGCTCTCCACCATTGTACTGCAAATGTTATTCCGAGAACTGCCGCACTTACTAATCTCAGGAACCGGCAGATCCTGGACCTCGACGCGAAAGTCTGGTCCCTCATTCACCACGACACCTGCCTTGCACGTCTTCGGGATGTCGAAAACTTGCTCTTTGGTGTCCGCCATGGTCGCAACACAGTCAAGAGTGCAGTGTCGTTGGAAGGTCTGCGGCGGAGGCAAAGAAGATGCCTCAGGCGCAATGGGCAGACGCAGAAGCGCAGGCAGTTGGTTAAGCAGGAGGGCAAGCTTGGAGCGTACAAAGGAAGGTCAGACGCACGCTGTCATGCCTCCTTCTCTTTATCAACGGAAGCTGCGCTTGCGACCCCGCTATTGTGTCAAGCCTTCGCGTACCTAGACCTAGCCGTCCGGCAATACAAGCAGCCATTCATGGGCAACGAGACGCGTCCCCGGGGCGGTCCATGGCGCCAAAACGTTTGCCGAGGTGGAATTGGACCGCTTATGTGGAACGAGACGGCACCGAATGGGCTACTGGACGGTATCCTGCGGGGACATGGTGCGAGATGCTCGGGAAGTTGTGGGGTAAGTGAGAGATCTGAAACTAAACTGTGGGGTTGCACGGGTCAACCTTGGTACTGTAGTGCTCTCTCGGGGGCCGCGGGGAAGCAGAGACGAACGTCTCTGCTATTCCTAAACGCCCATGAAACTTTTATCAAGAGGTTTTGGCGGTATCGTCGTGGCTGAACCCTCTGAACCAGCGGTTTTTGTGTGTGGAAGAGACGTACCTTCTTCGGTGGTCCTCCCCTCCAATCGTAGCGGTCGATGTATCGTCTATCCTGACGTAGCTTGGCCTGCGCATACTCACTGGACAAATACGCGGTCAACGTACCCTGGCTGGCGCATTGCAGGAGACAATTCCGGGCTGTGCTGCGGAAAGCTTCACCTAAGTGCCCATTTTACGGATCTCGCGATCCTCCTACTCCACAAACTTCCCCTAAACCGACTAAGCTGCCATCGCAGCCAATACCTCCAAGTACTGTTAACGTACCGCGTTCCTAGGTCGACCGGCCAGTAAGAATATCTCGATATCGGCCGTTCATACTTGGTATTTGCAAACCGCGCCGGGGTATGTAGACCACTAATCTCTCAAGGTAAGATGATGATAGTAAATTGCTGTTCGTAAAGAATCCCAACGTACGGTCAGCGGTACTTGGTGCGTCTACCGTAGTACCTAGGTAAACACTAGTTAGGCGCAAGAGCGTCTACTATCCGTGCTACTCCTACCCCGCATTCACCACTAGAAGCTTCCCCCCCACACGGGGTCCACGAGTGAAGATCCTCGAAACGGTACTCTGCGTGACAGCACGGAGCGTATAGATAAATCGATGCAACCTATAGCCCAACATCTGCAGTTCGTCCGCACCCAACCTACGATCCACATCTCTCACCGCACCATGTCTCCCCCCGATCCAAACTTCCCCCCAGGCCCCTACGCCCCGGGCCGTCACATCATCCCGCCCCCACGCTCGGCCTCCCCCTCCACAGCAGCCTATCGCCTCAACCACCTCATGCTGCGGATCAAGAACCCCGACGCATCCCTCCGATTCTACAACGACTGTTTCGGCTTGCATACCGTCTTTATATTCAACGCCGGCCCCTGGACCATCTACTACCTCGGGCCGCGCGACGCATCCATGTCCACGCTCGGCACGTCTACAGGCCTGCTCGAGCTGTACCATATCCCCGCCGATAAAGAGCTGGCGTATGCGAGCGGGAATGCGTATGCGAAGGGCGGCGTGGGATTCGGACACGTGGGGTTCACGGTGCCGGATGTGGAGGAGGCGCTGAAGAGGGTGCGGAGCTTTGGGTTTGAGGTTATGAAGCCGTTGGGGGAAGCGGAGGTGAGGAGCATGGGGTTACCGGAGAAGGTGGTGAGCGGGGAAGAGGGTGAAGTGGCGGAAGGCTATAAGCATATTTTTCGGCAGCTGGCTTTTGTGAGGGACCCGGACGTAAGTTGGCGAGTCTTGCTTGCGTTAGTGGATGGTTTAAAGAAAGGTGCGCTAATAATACTGTGCAGGGCTACTGGGTTGAAATCGTGCCGCAGGTCGTAAACTCGCCGGCGGCGTGAGGTATGAACGATTCACTAACACTGGTTATGTTTGTCATTGATTCGGAGGTAATCAAGTGTTTATTGCACCTATCTAGCGTCGTCAGGCAAAGTGTAGAGTAAACACGAGGTCCATCTGGACAAATGTTCCTGGAAACTCCAGCAAATAAGTTATCAAGCACCCATGGTAATTATCTTTAAACAACAAGACACACGGAACCACAACAGGTGCTTTTCCTCCCGTCGACCAAGCCCCGGAGGATAGTGCTTACAATACAATTGGGCAGATCGGCCTAAACAAGCCCCTCTAGTAGTTCCCGTTCGCTCGGACACTTTACCATTTACATCGTTCCCGATCAGAAAGTCGAATATGCTAAACATGGGATATCGGGTGTTACTTTTTGAATATTATCGGATAGCTGTAGTCGAGCGATATCTACGCAAACGCACAGAAAGGCGAAAGGGCAGTACCCTGGATTGCATACCAACGAGTCATCGGTATTCTTGTCTTGCTCGCTTGGACCGATCAAGGTGAAGAAGGTATTATGATTAGTTCTCTATGTACCGTTATGCCACTGAAACGCCTATATCATGCTCCCAATGCTGAGTCTACGATCGGAAGCTCTATACCGACTATGCTCTAATCTCGGCCAACAAATACGGTCCAATGACAATACACGCCTTGTAAATAATCAGCACGCTCTCCACCAGCAGGGCATAGGGCATCCGCCACACGGGGCCCTGCATGGCGCGGCACCAAATGGCATAAAAGGCGACGGCGAAGAAGTGGTACACCAGCTTCCAGGGGTTCTTCAAGAGGCCGGACAGCAGGCCGCAGGGCTCTTCGATGCACTTGCCGCCGCGCTGGAAGTAGCGGAAGCAGCCGTTTTGCAGGGCGGTGAGCATGGCGTCGTCGGCAGCGAAGAGGGTGTAGAGGGCCATGGCGAGGATGTTGATGACGGAGGAGCTGTCCTTGCGCACCCAGTGGAAGCGCGCCATGGCGGCGAGGACGGCATTGGTGTCCTCGAGGCTGGGAACGGCGGCGGGCGAGAGGAGGCGCGAGATGTGCACCACGTCGTTGAAGGCGACGGTCATGCCGCCACCGGTGAGGGGATGGCGCATGTTCATGGCGTCGCCCAGGATGAGGAGGCCCGGCGTCTTCTGGGTGGCGGGCGGCAGGAACGAGTTGGGCATGCTCCGCAGCTTGCCCGTCTCGATGGCGGTGCGGAAGGACGGCTGGACGGACTTGGGCAGGGCGGGCAGGGCGACGTTGAGGAGGTGGTTCCTGACGCCGCCCGCCTGGAGGCTGGCGCTGGGCAGGTGCTCGGGCACGTCGACGAGGATGCGCGTCTCGCGGGTGCCGATCTGGTAGAGGAGGATGGGCGGGGCGTCGCTCAGGATGACGTGGCCGTGGCCGGGCATGGGCAGGTCGGCATCGATCAGCTCCAGGCCGTAGAAGCGGCTGCGCACCTCGGGCGCGGTGGGGAGGAAGGCCTTGCGGAACTTGCTCGCGTAGCCGTCGGCGACGAGCGTCAGGGCGCCGAAGTAGTAGTCGGGCCGGCCGGCCGTCTGCGACTCGACGCCGAGGACGCGGCCGGAGCACGAATCGCGCACGAGGTCGGTGACGGTGCTCTCGACGAGGGTGACGTTGGGCGTGGCCTGGGCAGCGGCACGCAGCTTCTGCACGAAGCGGCCGTGGTGGAAGCAGCGGCCCTCGGGGCGGGCGAGGCCGGGGACGAGGCCGGCGGGGTACGGGATGTGCACGTCTTCGCCGTGGAAGGTGACCTGGTAGCCGTGGCACGGCACGGCGTCGATGCCGTCGAGGCAGTCTGGCACGGTGAGCACTTGCAACGCGCCTCATTGATTCGGGGGACGCTGTTCGATGCAGCGCAGCCACTCACCCCGCAGCCCCAGCGCCTCGAGCGCGCGCACGCCGCCCGGCTGCAGCAGCTCGCCGACGATGCGGTCCGGCTCCTTGAGGCTGCGCTCCAGCACGACGACGCTGCGCCCCTGCTGCCCAAACGCCACGGCCGCCGCGCACCCCAGCACGCCCGCGCCCACGATGACAATGTCGGCCTCGTGGTGCTCGCGCCGCCGCACCTCCTTGTCGGCCGCTGCCGCCGTCGCCGCTGGCCGTGCCCGCAGCGTCGCCGTCATGGTGGTGGTGGTGGTGGTCGTCGTCGTCGTCGTCGTCGTCGACATGGTCGCTTCCCAGGTGCAGGTACAATTACAGCAAGGAGAACCCTCCACACGATGGCCCGGATCTCGAGAGGAAGGCGAGAATCGTTCCCAGGTACGGGTACAATGCTTGGAGCAGCAACCACCAAGGGTCATGGGCCCATCTCGCAGCGTCGGCGGCGGCCGTCTTAAGGAAGCGCGTCGAGCCTCCCCAGCGCCCGCTTTCACCGCCTCGCTTGGCCAGCGCCAGCCAATCACCGACGGCGGTGGTCCGATCAACACGTGAAGCTCATTTCATGCCCGAATATCAACGCGGCCTCGAACCACGGCTGCAAACATCTGAAGAGAATGCGCATGGGCTGCTTGGTGGCGACATGCCAAGCCGTCGAATAGGAATTACACTAGTCTAGCCATACGATGCGAACGCCGCAGCCGCCGTCTTCAGGAACCATTACACGTCGTCCACGCCGCTTGGTTTCGTGCAGCCGGCCCCCCTCAGCGCCATGGCAGCCTCACCCTTTCCTCCTCCTTCCATTCCTCATGCAATGCAGCCAAAGAGCCGCAGATGAAATTCCATGGGTGCATCCCAAACATGCCCGTCAACATCAAGATCAAAACGCCATTCGCTGTGCAAAGTGTGCATGCTTCCCTCGCCAGCCCAAAACAAAATTTCTTCCCAGACACCCTCCTCATATCGCCGTGCCTGCGCCTCCCTTGCCCTCAAGGTGAAGCTCGTCCGGTCGCCATGCCTCTCTGCCGTTCTGGCTCGGCTCCGCCACCGACTGTCGGTAGTAGGCGTTGAAGATTTCGCTGTAGCGGCTGCCATCGGTCGTCGCGCCAGGGGCAAGCAGCGCCTTTTGCCTGTCGTCCTTGTTAGGTGGAGGTGCCACGACAGATTTGCGTTTCGGGTCGGATTCGATGGCGCTTGGACGCCTCTCGCTGTAGATGCTGCTCGAGTCGCTGTCGTCACGATGATGAGAGGGCTGATACGTCTTTGGGAGAAGTTGAACAGGGGAGTGTATAGGTGCGTCTGGGGGAAAGTCAGCATGGTCCCAACGGTAACGCATGGCTCGGAATTCGCCATGCCTGATGTACCTACCCAGATCGCCGTCGTTCAGGGTGATGCCTGGCATGGTAGGCTCCTTGACCGCAGGCGAGTGCGCCGGAGAGTTGGACCTGCTAGATGGGGGCGAAGCCATGAGCAGGGAGCCCGTCTGCGACTGGTACTGCTCGTGGGCCGAATGGAACGAGGCTCGGAAGCCTCCCGCTGGCTGTGGCATCGGCAGCTGCGGAGGACCGGGCGCGTAATGCTGAGGCTTTGCAAAGCCGGGAATGGTCGGCGACAGGACAGGTCCGTCACGCTCGCCGTCGTCTGAGCCGCCAAAGGTAAGAGAAGACGGTCCTCGGTTCGTGACCGGTGACGGGGGAACCGCCAGGTTCATGTCTACAGCATCGCTAAGTCGGTGTCTTCCCGTCAATTCGGCAGTCGAGGGCCCAAGTCGTATGGCGGGAGGCGAGTTCCTTCGTGCTGGTGGTTCGCTTTGCGGGCACGGTAATGTATCGGAATCGCGAAAGCCGCTGTGGCGGCGCTCCCTGGTATGAGCAAGCGGAAGGGTGGTGACGCTGCTGTTCATCGAGCGCATCGGATCCTTGGGAGAGCTCACACCGCCACCAACGAGGGTGCTCGTGCTCATGGAAGGGCTTCCTGCCACCGAACCGGCTCTTGAGGTCGGGCGCGACTGCGCAACACCGGCGTAGAAACCTGCCTCCAAAGCACGTACGCCAAAGTAGTCGCCCACATCTTTCTCTCGTCCGGTCAGCTCCATTCGTTCCTCCTGCATTCCACCACCTTCGTTCTGCTTTGCGGCGAACTTCTTTAACCTATCACCTCGTCAGCATCATACCACATGCCAAGCGCGCTACCTATACTCACTTCCTGCGGTCGGAAAGCACCTTGATCAATCCAGCTAGAATCGTCAAGACGAGGAGCGTTACAAGTATGATGCTACCAAAGTCAGCAAACATGGGGTGGTGCCCGGGGTTGATGACATACGTGTACTTGTAGGCCAGATCAATGTTTCCGAACCAGTTACCCATGGCGATTAATAATATTAATGTTAAAAGACGGACTCGTGATTATCGAAAACGAATGACTGGAGTACCGGGACCCTCTGCAGACGGGTACCACGTTTGATAGAGTGGTCGCCTCCAGCGATGGATGGCGGGTCGAAAGGTGAGGCGCTAAAATATTTCAATAGTGGTTGCTCGGACAGACGTCCAAAATGATTAGGGTTGCAGAGGAAGTGGTTACAGGGTGCCGCAAACGACGCCCCAACGTGGGCGAACACGGGATAGGTGGTTTCAGCCTGGCTATGAGGATGAGTGACCCCTGCTGCTAGTAAACAATCGAAGAAACGGAATGGTAACGAAGGAGCTCCCCGAATAAGACAATAAACGTGTGAAAGAACGAGAGGACGTGTGGTTGGTGCACACTGCTGAACCAAGGTCGGATCGTCGCAGACACCCAGCGAAAGGGAACCCAAGATGGAGAGATGGGCCTCCGCGCAGTAAAGAGGCAGAAACGCCTCCTCGGTATAGGGCCCACGCTGGCGCCATGTGGGAATTCACATGGCTGGACCCTGGCCCTTGGAGTTTCTTTTGCTCTCGAAGTGGAACCGAGAACTAGATTTCATAGTGTCTCCGCGAAGCGAGCGCCCGTCGCCAATAACTGGGGATCTGGTCTGTGCAGTCCCTATTCTGTACGTCTATTTTGTGTGGTGCTAGCCGTTCCCGTGTACAATGTGTTTGACGTTCCAATAGATGGAGCGCTGCTCATGCCCTACTCGGAAGCCTCGTGGGAGTCGGTTAGGTTAGTCGATGCTTATATCGTGTAACACCGTCGCTCCAGAATGACGGACACGCTACTCAACCGCATGTGCGCTGGAAGTTCTTCGGGGACAATCGTATGCTGATTGCGCCCGGGCAATCGGCAATATGCGAGCAAGAACATGGGTGGCATCCATCCTCGGCCCGCTAGCCCTGAAAGTCCAAATAGTGTTGGCGCATGCGTGGGACCCCTGAAGACACGCGAAGACCTCAGGAGGAACAGGCAAAGCGAGTGGCAACGCCACCCTCTGCCTGGCTTGGCAGGGGACGAGATGTTGCAACCACCAGGGCAAAGGAATTGTAAAAGCAAAAGGAGCGCAAATGTTTTGACGATGCCACGACAAGGGAAAAGATCCCAGCACGAGCTGGCGGAATCATTTTTGCACAGTGACGTTTTTCTTTCGGTCCATCCTTGCCCCGCCGCATGAATGGCGCTTGTTCGGTGGCCTGACTTGTCGAAGCATCGGTAAACAACCGAAGAATGCAGCAGGAGACCTGAATGGTCGACGGCGGCCATGTGAGCAAGGCTGCAACAGATCCTGGCCCATAGCATCCCCTGGTTCACGATCCGATACATCGTTGGAGTCATCCTTTGTGGAAGAGAGAAGCGTCTCCGGAGAGATACAAAGAATGCCTGCACAAATGGTACCAGCACTAAAAATTGTCGTTCAACAGCTGAGCCCCTCGAAAGAATCGCCTTCCAGCGACACCGTACACTTCAGCACTTGCGACGTCTCTGAGTGCGAGGCTATCATGGCGTCTCGTATAAACCGCTAGCGGCATTGACGGCGTCCAGGTTGGGGTAGAGAAAGCCGACGGCTCCAATTGTCACGACTCGAATGCTTTTCTGTGAGCGTAGAGCGTCTCCACCAGTGACGGAACTGCAGGTGTCCCTGTAGTAGGGCTTTAGTAGGCTAGCTTTGCTGCTAACCCCTGACAGCGGCCAAGAGCCGAAGCAGACTATCGATTCCAATATAACCTGAGTATTAACGTCGGATCGAGGTCCATGCTAATAGCCGTTCATGCCGGAACCGAGCCGTGTGTTTGACGTTGGAGAACGTCGAGGTCTATGTGAGGCCGGAAGTCGCATAGAAATCGGTAGATGTGACAATTGTACTTGCGTTTCTGGTGTTTTGACCGGCTTTAGAGAAACTTGCTTACCTACATGCTTTTATTTGTACTTGATCTCGAGTAAGGCGAGCGCAGCAACCTCTGAGGCCTGTTTGTGTTGTAGGTTTGTCGAAGCCTCTGCAGATGCAGCTCCCTCTCGAGCGTGACGGGAAGCAGATGGTATGACATTTTAGCGCGAAGCAATAGTACACCAGCTAGCAGCAGCGTTTGGGGGGCGTCCAGGTGGAAGACGTGGAGGTGGGAGGAAAGAAAGGCTGCGTTGCTCTTCTTGGCACGCCCCGTACGAATCCGGAGGCGCATCCCGACCTGTCAAGCCGCACCAACATAACTGACACTACGACTGCATCTTACCTGGCTACCATGGCCGCCGTTAGAAAACGATCCAAAATTGTTGGGGTGGAACCATTGGTTTGTTTCTCAGTGTCCCATACCGCGTAGATTCTGAACCTCTCCAGGACCACCAAGATGCCAAATGGGCGACTCTCGTCAAGTGAGCTGCATACTCCAGGGCTCTAATAGAATCACGTGATTGGTAGTGTTAACGCTTCTGAGAATCACCTATACAGACCCTGAAGGTGTTGAAAGGACATGGGAGTCGGGCGAGCGTCTCACACGCCCAAAAGGCTCCGACATCGACGGCGTTGGCATCCTAGCCGTCCTGCAAGACCCCACCAAACCGGAAGCCTCTCCTCGGATCCTCCTACAGAAGCAATGGCGTCCACCAGTCGATGCAACTGTGATAGAAGTGCCAGCTGGACTCATCGATCCCAACGAGACCGCCGAGGCGTGCGCCGTGCGCGAGCTGAAAGAAGAGACCGGCTACGTGGGTAGGGTTATGGACGGAGACTTCGGTGTCAGCCCTATCATGTTCAATGGTGGGTGGTTCCTAAGAAGACTTGCTGATCGACGCTCATGCGTTCGCAGATCCCGGATTCTGCAATACAAACTTGCGCATGATTCATGTCACCGTCGATCTCTCGCTTCCGGAGAATAAGGATCCTCAGCCATCGCTAGAGGATAATGAGTTTATCGAGACGTTCTCCGTCCCTTTAAAAGACTTGTGGGATGAGTGCAAAAGGTTCGAGAAGGAAGGCTACGCCCTAGATGCGCGTGTCGGTACCCTCGCCCAGGGTGTAGAGTGCGCCAAGCGTTGGATGCTGTGATAAGATTATCTCATTGTTCGCTCTAGGTATCATCCATTGCAGTGCAGGGGAACGAAGTCCTTTGTCGTGCTGCGTTTTATTATATAGAGTGCCAGTGGGTAGAGTTTTAGGTAGGTGGCTGCCGAATTCTCGACTAAGCTTTTAGTAAAAACTCTTTTACTAACTACTTTTATAAAACTCTACGGTAATATAATAAGATTTAATTTTTATAGGTAACCTATAGATACGAAATAAATAATAATTATAATAGCTATACATTATATTTTTATAGAGAGAGAGCTAGTTAAGTATATACTATATCTATAGTAGTAATTATTACTAATTTACTAACCTATCGCGTAGTCGCGAAGGTAATAAATCCTAAAAGTCTTATTATAAATAACCTAAACTATAATTATAAGTAAAAGTAATAGCTTTTAGCTATATTAAAAGACTAAAATAATTTTAACTATACTAAGTTTAAGAATAAAATAGCGTAGTATATAAACGCGACTACTCTAGTAGTATAATTATATAATATAAAAAACTTAATAAGAATAGTATTAGTAATAATACTTTAAGGGCTAGTCTAAATATAAAAAGTAAAAGCTATATATAAAATAGTAATTAATAATAATAGGTAAATATATAGATAAATATAATACATAAATATAATAGGTAAATATAATAGGTAAATATAATAGGTAAGTATAATAAATAAATATAATAATAATATATAAAAGGGAGATAAAAAAGTATTATTAAATACTTATAAGTATACGTAAAATAATATATAATAATTTAAATAAAAAAAATAAGTAAATAGTACTAAAAATAAAATAAAAAAGACTTTTTCTTATTATAAAAAATCTATTAATAAGCACTATTATATATTTATATATTAAATAAATAAAAGGGCGTAGCTGTGGTAACTATATAGGCGACTAAAAAGAGTTTTAAAAAAGAAAGAGTATGTGTATATCTTTATACTTAATATATTAAAAAAGTTAGGTAAGGCTAAATTAAAAAATTAAGTACTATTAAAACCTATTAGACCCGATCGTTATAGTCGAGTCCGTTATATATATTTATTTTATAAAAAAAATATATTTATCTTAATATTATAAGAAATAAAGTATATATAGCTTGTATAGTTTTTTTTATATAATATAGTTGTTATTAGTAACTACCTAATTAGGAAAGAAAGTACTGTATATACTATATAACTTAATAATTAGCTCTTAAAGATACTACGCTAAGCTTAGTTAAAAAAAAGTAGTATCTACTAAAATAGATACATAATAACTACTTAATAGTACTTAATAATATTATAGCTTAGTATAGTTTATTACTCTATATAGTAACTTATACTAGTATATTTACTATTATAAACTAATACTAAACAGGCATTTATAAAAAACAAGATATTAATATATTATAATTATAGTACGCGTTATAGTATTTAAGATATTATTTACTAATAGTAGTATACTACTATTTTATAACTAAAATATACGCTACTAGTACGTTAAAAAATAGAATTTTAGTAAAATATATATACTAAACTTACTTTAGTTTATACTATACAGTATATTAAATATTTTAAATTTTTAAATTAAACTAAATAAATAAAAAATGTAAAGTAATAAGTATATTTAATATAGCTAATATACTATTATTTATCTTCGCGGGTAACTCGTAAAAGTTAATACTTAAATAAAATAATTTTATACTTATAAGTATAGAGTTGCTAAAGAGGGTTAAAAAAAAAGCTACTTAAGTAGGTAAAAAAGCTAAAAATCTACCGCTTACAGGTACTACTAAATAAATAAAAATATTTAAGTTACTATAACTATACTGCTATATAAAGTAGTTAATTAATAAAAATAAATTATAAAAAAAAGGTATTAGTAACTATAAAGCGCTAGAATATAAAAATAGTATAATTTTTTAATAAATAAATAAAAGTATTATAGATAGTAGTCTAAGGTGTAAAGAGTATATATAATCTTAATTAAAATAACGTAAAATAAAAATTACTAGTATATAAAAGAAAGCTGTAGCTTAATACTATAAAGAATATTTAGAGGTAAGTAAAGAAGGGTTTTTAAAAAGAAGATAATAGATAGCTAGTATAAAAGAATATAGATAAATAGCTAAGTATATAACTAATTAAAATAGAATATTTTATATTAATTATCTTATTATAACTCTAAAACTTTTAGATCTCTATTAAGACCGGAGCTTATATAGTAATAAATTTATATATATAATAAAATAATACTCTATATTTTATATATTATAATATTTAATAAATAAAAAGGTTTTATAATAAGAACTACTAAAAGTAAAAAATAAATACTATAAAAATACTTTAAAAATTAAAAATAGTAAAATACTTAATTATAAAAAGTTATTATGTTTAAATTATATAAATATAACATTTAGTAACTATATACTATTTAAAGAACTAGGTTTTATTTAAGCGCGTATACTATATTAGGATATAGTATTAGTTTTTTTAATTTTATTAACTTTGTTAATTTCTTTATTATATAACTAGACTGCAATATATATTGCGTCGTAAATACACAGAGTCACACATTACTAGGTGCCGAAACACAAGGCGCACCGTCACAGCAACTTACACGACGTTGGTAAAAGTGCGGGGTACGCCGCCTCTGACATCGGTTAATTCCCATAAGCAGAGCGTGACCCGCTCTCGATAACGCAAAGACCGAATTCGATATTTTCCACCAACATCAATGGCAGTGAAAGCCAACCTTGGAAAGTTCCAATAACTCTCGAAATGCCGCGTAAGAGACAAGGCCCAGCAACGCCCGACAGAGATGCGAACGTGCCAAGTTCGTTCCGACTTGAGGATGCGATCTTCTCTAATTTCTCTAAACAACAGATCCTATTAGAACGATGGACAGCCGGGGTACGACAGATCGCAGCATACCTCTCCGTAGACCTCGCCACGCTCGGACGTGTCGATCTGGCGACCAGAATCCAAGAGCTTCTACACAATCCTGCCTACATACCCGAAGGCATGTACGATGGTGCGCGTAACTATTGGCCGTGTCTGAACTTTGCATGGGAAGCAGCGCATATCCGAGGGCCAGATATGGACGACGAGGAAGCATTGCGGAAGAGACAGGAAGAGGAGGTGGCGTGGGTGGAAAAGAAGTGTTTCAAAGACTCTCCCGTGTCCTCGGATCCAGAGAAATACAAACACCGGATCGCAGTAGAGAAGAGGCTGAAGCGAATTTTCGATGAGGGAATCGATGGTTTTGATGAGGATGAAGTCGTGGCGACGATGACAGAACTCTCTGATATGTGTATGCCAGGAACATTTCAAGGTCGCGCCGTGCGAGCCAGGGCGATTGATTATCTGGTTCAAAAAGGAAGACAGCAAGAGGCGATCAACATGCTGGGATTGGCCACACAGGCTGTTCGGAAGTACGGCTATAGCTTGCATGACGAGATGCCTAAGCTGCGGTACGCCTGGAGGCTGCTAGTTACGGGTATACTTCGTAATCAGCTTGGTGTAGACAACAGAGAGCTCGAGGAGAAAGGTGCACACGCGATCCGCACTATCGAGCAGCGATTGCGCGATGGTCCTGACCGTCCATTAGCATTGAAACCTGTGAAGGGGCTCGTCGACATCATCGAAGCTAAGCTTGGGTATATGATGAGCAATCCGCCCGCCAGCGATGACGACATAGTAGGCGCGGAGGCTCGTCTTGGTACATTACTTCCTGAAGATCTCAAAGATTTCCTTCGCACCTCAAATGGCTTTGCCCGGCAAGACCACCACAACGATGTGGTTGTACTCAACGGTGTATCTGCCTTACAGTGGCAGCCTCCGCTCATTCCGGAGTACCAGCTCAGCCTTCTGACGGGCCCTGACGCATACTGCGGCCCAGACATTGAGCCTGTCGCGCTTGACCGCGTAATACTACTCAACGATACCAGTCGTGGTGCAGAAGAATATGTGTATTTGATTGAACCACATTACGTGAATGAAGCGCGGAAGCGATTACGAGAATATTACGAGGTTCAGGCAGAGCCATGGATGAAGACGGTTTTGGAGAAGTGTGTGAAAGACTATTTTGGCAAACTGGAGCATCTTAACTGGGGTATCATGCGGTTTAAGAAGTACGAGTCGTATTTCGTTCCGGGGTTTCATGTCTTCCTAGAAGATCTGGCGGCGTGACCGGTGAACTTGTAGAGCCTTTTGCATTGGCTCGACTTACAAGTCTACGATTTCCATCTGTCAACTGAGCGTCGAAGCCCATTACTTGTTATAATTTGCACGATGTGGTTCAAGCCCTGCACACATGTTTAGCGCAATTGGCCTTTGTATTATTTATACTAGGGTAACATAGTGTCCTCAGACCTGTTCCTGGATGTAGTATTGAAGTTCTAATCCCTGCGTTTGCTGCGTTAACAAGGTGAAGGGATTCGGTATTTCAAATGTTTCGTACGATGGCTTCGGAAATAGCACAAGTGAAGCTAATCAGTAGTCTTGAGCGCAAATCGAACATCCCAGACGGTCACGAATAGATTCATACTAACTGAACACTTATACATCACCACATGGTACTCGTAACAGGGAGGGCTAATAATGGTTACCCTTTAATATCAGCCGTTTGTTCCAGGTGGATAGCATGCTCCCTCGCCTTCTGATTAACCACTGTTGAATGAACGTCCATTGCAGCCTCCGTAGATCCAAACACTGACGACAGGTTAGTAACAGCTTTGGAAAGGATTCAGTTCTGGACTTACAGACTTCCATCGCTTCCAAAGATTTTCCTTTTGTCTGGATGTATGATCAGTATTGTGCATGAATGTCAAACAGTGGATGAATACCTCAGGTATAAGAAAATAGACGAATGCCACGAGAGCCCAGTTGAAAATACAGAATATCAGAAAGACTCGCCAGCCGAGATTCGTGACCGCATGCGGAGTAGCTTGTGAAAAGGCAAAGTTGAATAGCCATTGAGTGGACGTCCCGATGGCTACGCCGGCTTCGCGGATTCCGGTCGAATATATCTCGGCCATGTAAATCCAGGGAACAGGACCCCATGATATGTTATAGCTCACTCAGATGAATAGTGAGAGTTGCATACACCTATACGGTGCGTGAGGTCATGACTTACTTGCTGCTAGATAGATCATGGCAATCGATGCGGCACCGGTGCTGGTAGAGCCTTGGCCAGCTTTTGGTGGATGCGTGACGGTCAAGATAGCGATGATCAGCATATAAGAACCCATGAGAAAAGCACCCCAGAGAAGCGATAACCGGCGCCCAAGGCGGTCCGCCACGAAGAGAACGAAGAAGAGGCATGCAATAACCTTGACGACACCAAAAAAGCCACTAAAGAGGAGGCTGTCATCTCCAGCACCGACGGCCTTGAACACTTGAGGACTGTCTGTAGAAGGGTTATTTTTGGAGCAGAAAGAAGTTTGCAGTACTCACAGTATGCAAGCGAGGTATTCCCGGTCATTTTTACGCCAATTTGAAGGCCGATGGTGAGAAGCAGTCGCTTCTTGTTCGTCGGCAAGAGAAGCTCCTTCCAAGTAATACCCTCTCTGGAACGCTCTTCCTCCTCTATCCCTGGCAAAATCTCGGCAAATCTATGATGCGTTAGTCGCATTCATTAGATGTTCATGGGTACCTAGGTACATACTCTTCCTAAACCTCAACAGTATCATCATCTCCTCTGGCCCAGATCAAAGATTGATGTGCCTTATAATGCTGGCCACGTTTCGCGAGCCAGCGCGTGCTCTCCTTTGTAAACATCATACCGAGACCAAGAATAGCCCCAGGAACGAGCTACAGACCAATAGCGACTTGCCACTGTGCCGTGGAGCTCTTCATATGTTTTGCGACGCCATAATCAACCCAGTACGAGGTCATGACACCACAGGTGAACATGAACTGGAACTAATCGTCCGAGCATGCCTCTCAAGTGTTTCGGCGACATTTCGGCACTATACATCGGGATGATGACAGTCGCCATACACACACCGATCCCGCTGAGAACACGCGCAGCATAGAAGACGGCGATGGAGTGCGAATTGATCGTTTGAAGAATTGCGCCAATGCAGAATATCAGCGAAGCAAGCACAATGGACCATCGTCGGCCGAATCGAGCCGTGAAGGGCCAAACGAAGAAGCAAGCAAAGAAAGCTGTCCATCGTCATGTCAGTACAAACCCGGGCTGCCATCGACGGGTATAAGGGCCGCTTGCCGCCGGCTTGAAGAAGGCTTGTTGAGTTTCCGCCGATCGTGGCCGAATTCTTAGTTGAATATCTAAAGTCGGCCGCGAAAGGTGGTAAGGTAAGGATGCCTCCGACGAAGCCCGTGTCATAGGCAAACAAAAAAGAGCCTACGTAGCGCAATACCGCAAGATAAGTTGCTCTGAACGAGCCGAGGGATTTCGTCATAATTGTAGTCGGCTGTGGGAGGAGATGAGGGAGTAACGGAAGCTTTGTAATGCTCATCAACGAAATCAAGCGGGATGCCGGGCGACTATGTATGATTAACTTTTGCCAGCATTGACGGAACAAAACGACAATCATCGGCGAGTGAATCGAAGGAAGGCCAACTGCCAGAACAGTCTAAAAGCACGCTAAGTCGTTTCAGTGTCCTTTGCGGGGCCCAAAAGTGGAATTCGGATGTCGGTGCCATCGACGGAAAGAGCAACCCGACCGTGCCGTGCCGCCTTTCGGGCCGCGTGGGCAATGTTGGGGGGCAGCCAGCGCAATTGCATGGCGGACTTGTTACTCTCGAAGTTCTTCAACTCTATTTTTTTCCCAGACATCCTCCATCGCAACGACATTTTGTTTCGCAACAATGGCTTCTGGGCCGAATATCATCTTTATCCTTGCGGACGATCACGCTTCCAAGGCCATCAGCTGTTATGGCGCAGGAATCAACCAAACCCCACACATCGATCGCCTCGCGAATGAAGGCATGCTCTTCCGCCATTGTTATGTTACCAACTCAATTTGCACTCCATCACGCGCCACAATCTTAACGGGAACCCATAACCACGTCAACGGAGTAATGACGCTCGACGATAGTATCAACAAGCATATTCCCAACGTTGCGAAGCATATGCGCACCGGTGGCTATCAGACAGCAATGGTTGGGAAGTGGCATTTGGGCGAAGGCACAGCGCACGAACCGAGTGGGTTCGATTACTGGTCTGTGCTCCCAGGACAAGGAGACTATTGGGATCCCGAATTCATTGAGCCTTCAGGCCACAAATTCGAGCCGGGATATGTTACGGACATCATTACCAACAAGTGCCTCGACTGGGTCGAGAAGCGTGACAGAACGAAGCCGTTCTTTCTTATGTGCCATCACAAAGCGCCCCATCGATCCTGGGAATGTGACGACAAGCATAAGCATCTCTACACCGAACCAATCCGTGTCCCGGAAACGTACAACGATGACTACAAGAACCGCGCAAAGGCTGCACGGGTGGCAAAGATGCGTGTTGCAGAAGACCTAACATACCAAGATCTGGGGCTGGTGCAGCCGGACGGCGGTAACAGAGTTGGGACGAGGGTGGTTCAGGAATCAGGTTCGAGCCAACGAAAAGTACCATCGGATGTCCAGGGCCTCAAGCTCATTGACAAGGAAACGGGACAAAACTTTACGTTCCAGGGTAGCGCTCAGCTTGCCGAATTCAAATTCCAGCGGTACATGCAGCGATACCTTCGGACTATACAGTCAATAGATGACAACGTCGGACGCATGCTCCAGTACCTGGATGACAATCAGCTTGCAGAGAACACAATAGTCATCTACTCATCCGATCAAGGGTTCTTCCTCGGCGAGCATGGCTGGTTCGACAAGCGTTTTATGTACGAGGAGTCGTTCCAGATGCCGTTTCTTGTGCGCTACCCTCCCGAGATCGCGGCTGGCTCCATATGCGACGACATCATCTGCAATGCCGACTTTGCACCCACGTTTCTCGACTTTGCAAAGCTGCGTGTACCAACGTACATGCAAGGCGTGTCATTCCGCGCATTGCTCAAGGGGCAGACGCCTCCGGACTGGCAGCAAGTGGCATACCACCGATACTGGATGCACAACGACATCATACACGAAGCCTACGCGCACTATGGAGTTCGAGACCAGCGGTATAAATTGATCTACTGGTACAATGAGGACTTGGGCATAAAGGGTGCAAGACCGGCGGCAGCTGAGGAGAAGGAGTGGGAGCTGTTCGACTGCGAGAACGATCCCCTTGAACTATTCAACGTATACCATGAGCACGGCTATCAGAGCATCGTGGAGAGAATGACCAAATTGCTGGAGAGGAAGATGGAGGAGATAGGGGACGAGCCAGTGCACCAGCGGCGAGCGCCTGGTCGGAAAGCGCTGGCCGAGATGTAAATTGCCGCTGGATTGCCGAAGATGCGTGGCAAGGGTTAGCGGGTCTAGGCTAGATCGAGATGCACTTGCTGTTGACAACATGCTTCGCCTCTCTGGTCCGTCGTGACGTTCTCCTCTATCGTCGTTAACCGAAAAATAATAAGTACGCCTAGACCTCTATCCGGGGTTACGAACGCAGTGAGGGACGTGAACATATCATGCGACAACCAGCACAAATGACAAGACGTTGATTACGGCAAAGGGGCGTACCAAACAAGGACACAAGGGACACACCTGCTGCTCCGTCGTGTTCAGCTATTTCCTCTGCCGAACCGAAGCCATGGACGCATGTACTGGCTCCTTTCGTGTCTTCCCGGGTGCAGCAAAACTAACCTGCCAACCCTGTCGGACACGCAAGGTGCGTTCGAAGATCCCCCAGCCACTCGTCTTCCTCTCTCCCAGCTACCAGTTGCATTAGGTTCGGTGCGATGGCGACCAACAGATACATGGTGGCAAGATTGCCTGCATCAATTCCCCGCCGGCTACTCCGCCTGCAGGGCGATCATCTCGGAGCGCATTCCAAAGGTCCCACGGTGCATCAGCGACAAAATCGTGGATCTGTTCTGTGCCGACAGCCCTCCCCTAGCCCAGTTCGTAAAGAACAATCCCGGCGATGACGCTTGCTTGATTCGACCGTATCTGGGGCGACGACGTCGTCGACGCGGCCAAAACACACAAAGCAAGTCGCAGTTTCGCCGCTTCAGCTTGCGCAATGTGCCCCTGCACAGCGACCAGATGGAGACGCTTGGTCTGGATGTGATAGGCTACGCAGAGGCCATGGCGGAAGCCCTCGCGATGATGCACTGGGGTGCGCGCACCGATGCTGATGACGTCGAGTTTGTGCTTGCGCCGCCAAGGAGCGAGTCCAAGACGTCGTCTGTCTTTCGGTCTGCCTACTTGGGCACACACAGGCTCTGGATCCTCGACTTCGACTGTTGTCATCCGATTGCGATGGACGAGGCCGGTGTTCAAAGCGCCTGCGCGGCGTTCTTCAAGAACGATCCTTTCTATCCCCGGCCCGGCAGCGAGGAGGCTGCTGATGAGGCGCTGTGGAAAGTCTTCAAGCGGAGGTTCCTGATAGCCAGTCAGGGGATTCTGGGGGAAACTGCAGGTGGTGGAGCTGCAGCGCTCCCGGAAAGGTTGATGGAGATGATCGAGAAAGAAGCGGAGGCGAGGAGAAAGAGAAAGGAGGAACTTGCTCGTGAAGACTGATCATCTTGAGAGTATGATCGGAATTATTTGTATGCGGTGCGACTACGCATTCCAGCGGTGGTTGATGCGTTGATTCAATCATTTTCATTCGACATGCTGGTGTCAAGATTCTGACCGCTAACTTCGTTCGAATGGCTTTTAAGCCTTCCCTTGGACCTTAGAACGATCTCTTCCGTTCCCTACCCTGTCTAGGCGATGATAATACACGTGCGTAAGGCAACCGTACTAGTAGAAGTTAATAAATTTAACGAGATAGTGTTATTAAGGTTATAGTCTAAAAGTATAAACTATAGTTAAAAGTAAAGATAGGTATAAAAAGACTAAAATTTTTTGCCTATTTACTATACTTATATTTATTTATATATATCCTCTATCTTTCTTTCTATATTTATATTTAATAATAGTTACTTTATATATAGTATTACTACTACTAATTTTAATAAAACCCTATAAATATAAACTCTATATTAGTACCTTATTTAACCTAGCCTTTTTAAAAAATTTAAATAACTAAATTATAAAAAACCTTATTATCTATATTAAAGATATAAATAAAAATATAGCTAATCTATTTAAAAAATAGATTATTTTATGTAGCGTACTTAGCTAGGCGTACTATAAAATAAGATTAAAGTATAATTTTAGTAAGTAAATTTTTTTTATTACGCTTATAACTAACTAATTAACTAATTAACTCTAATAGGACTTTTAGTATATATTTGTATACTAATCGAACAAATAGTGTGGCTGTGGTGGCTCGGGGCGACCAAAAGGGGTTTTAAAAAAGGAGGAGTATATGCATGCCTTTATTAGGACTTTTAGTATTGTATACTAAAAATAAGCTTTTTATAATTAAAGAACTTCCTAAGAAGAACTATAAAAGACGCCTTATAAAGAACCTAAAAAACCTTTTCTATTATAAAGTATTAATAGAGTAAAAGATAGTATATTTTAATTTTTAGAGAGTACTAAACGCTGTAAAAAACGCTTTACTATAATTTATATTTAGTGTACTAAATATAAGTTATATTAATATATAGATTATTATAGAAAAATTATTATTCTCTTCCTTACTATCTATTTTACCACTTCTTATTTTTTATAAATAATTATTAAGGTCTAGTTTTAGCTACTAATAGTAAGCGCTATTAGGGCTAGTAAAGCTGCGTTATATTTTAGTGTTATTTTAAGTCTTTCTAAGAATAATATTAGCCGCTTATTTAATTACAATATATATACTAGTCTGTAAATTTTTATACGTAATAACTAGTATTATACTTACGTTAATAATCTATAACTTTTTTATACTATATACTTTTAAATCTAATTTAATAATACCGTTTTTTTAGGTAATATTATAGCTATTTTTATAGTATATAAGTTAGAAATCGTACTTATTTTAGCTATCACGGAGACTTAAAAGTAGATATTAAATATTAATATTTAATAAGAATCTACGTATAGGGAGCTCGCTAAGTATTTTAAAATAAAATAAAGATATATACTAAAACGCTAGTTTTACTAGCGTAGGCGTACCTATTTTAGCGCTCATACTTAAGTAAAAGGCGCTTTTATATTTATAATACTAACCCTTCCTCTAAGAAGTTTTATTTTTAAAACTTTATAATTAGCCCTATATATTCTTAACCTTTATAAAGTAGGACAGAGTTAGATACTTATAAAAATAAAATATTCCTATTAAAGTAGTAAAATATATAATTATTTAAATAATAAGCTATAGAGCTGTTTTTATCTATAACCTAACTATTAAAGTTATAGAGTATAATAGGTAAGTATAACTTTTTTTATCTACTACTTATACCTCTAAAAAAATTCTTTATATTAAGCCGTATTATTTTTATAATTCTATTATACTATTTATTTACTAACTATACTTTATTATTTATTAATTATTTTTAATTATCTACTAATTATTTATTAGTTATTTATTAACTATTTATTTATTATTTATTTTAGTTAATCGTTTATTTATTATAAGCTAGATAATAGCTATTTATATATTATAAGCCTTTAAAAAAATATATTTAATTATTAAGGCATCTATAGGTGCTGCTAATAGTATTTTATAAAGTATTCTTAATAGCCTATAATATTAAAATAAGGTTACTAATTAGGATTATTATAGTCTTCCTACTTAACTAGAAACTTTAGTTGATTTTTATAGCTAATATCTAAGTTAATTATACGTTTATTAACTTTATAGTCTAGTATTACTTTAACGTTATAAATAGGTAGTTTTTTTTATAGTAATAGAGCCCTATAACTCTTATTACTATTTTAGTAACAGTATTATATTTTATAAATAAAATAGCTATAGGTAAAACTATAAATAAACGTTTTTAAATATAGTATAACTAGTAAAATTAAATTTAAAAACTTAACTAGTACTATAGTAATTGTTTAATTATTTATTATAAATATTAATAACTTTAAATAGTCTTAAATTTTTACTTTTTAGTTCTTTAGAACGACGCGTATAGATATTATATATATTAAATATAATCTAGTCGCCTACGCAGATCTTTAGAATAAGTAGTTATTAACTATTAGTATACTTTTTTATTTTTGCCTATACCTACGTTAGTGCTAAACATAGTTATTATCTTATATAATTTATATATATAAAAAGTCTATCTATAGCTTACGTATTACGTATTATTTTTTATTTTTTTAGTAGTATACTAGAAGGTTTAGTACCTATATATAGTAAGTATCCCTTTATAGCTTTAAATAGTATTATACCTATTAATATAATATTATTATTTACTTTAAACTTTATAATAGGTAATAACTTTACTTAGTTATTTTATTTATAATTAATAAAGCAGCGTAAATAAGTCTTTAATATTTAATTAGTAGTTTTTATCTATTTATCTATCTTTAAGTAAAAGGCTAAAAATAATTTTAGTATTATACTAATTCTTTTATATAATTATTTCTAAAACTAAAACGTAAATTACGTATTATAGTTAGTAATAAATTCTAAAATGTAATTTTTTTTACGCTAAATATATTTAATAAAAACTTAAACGTAGGTTTCTGCGTTAAGAGATATTAAGAGTATAAATTTTTTTTTTAATAATCTATCTATAAGAATTATAATATCCTATAGTTATAACTATTATAATAACTCTTAGGTAATAGCGTAATAAAATTAATAAATACGCTAGTCTAGTAAGTATTTAGTATAAATAATAAGTATAATAAACTATACTTATCTTTACGTCTTAATTTTACTCTAAAATAAGTAAGATAGTTATATATATAATAGGTAATACTATCTATATAGTAGAGCTAGTAGTAATATTATAATAGTTATATATATATTTTATACTTATTATTATATCCGGCGGCGTAGTTATTATAATATAATTATATAAAGCGTATTTAGAGTTTATTATTATAGGGTATAAAGACTCTATTATTAATATATAATAAATTATTATTTAGGTAATAGTCTTATAGTTTAATATAAATATTAAGGTTATAATAAAACTAGTAAAGTATATAGTATATACTACTTTCTATAGCGTTAACTATAGCTTTAATAATATTATTATAAAGACTAACTATTTTAAATAGTCCTAATAGATCTGTGTTATTAGTATTTTTATAACTATTATAAAGTTTTAAAATAGTATTCTTATTTTAACTATTAGAAATAAATAGCTTCTCGCTAATTTTATAGACCTATTAAAATAAGCTTATTATTGGGATAACTATACTCTGCTTGTGTGAAGTAATAGTCGTCTGTAATATTATAGTAAATAGAAAATAGTACAAAATAACAAATAATAATAGTTATATTTTAATTAATTATTATTCTATCCGTGTAATAGCTAAATAAAGTTTTTACTTACTAGTATAGATTGTACGATTATATAACTATAGTTATATAATCTATACGCTCTGCATTACTAGCGAATCTATCTAGGTTAACTACTCTATATATACTAGTAACTCTTCTTTTTATAGTAATACTATACAAATATTCTATCCTCCTATATCTCTTTTATATCTTTATATAACTAAATTATAGTCTGTTGTTCGCGCGTTATATAATAATAAAAAGTAAGATTATATAGTATACTACTACTTATTAATTAAAATTATAGTAAACTAAAGTAAAGAGTTAATAACTTTATATATTACGCGAAAGTAAAAAGTAAAATTATAATAAATAAAAGTAAAAAGTTATTATATAATAGTTAAAAAGGGCCGGTCTAAAGCTATATAAGATAATAATATATAAAAAAGAGCTTTTTTCTTTTTATAATATATTTTTTTTTTTTAGTTTTTATCTATTATTATCTCTGTACGTAGTTTTAGATATTAATTTTTTTTTTAAACTTTTTAGCTATTTTCTTTTATACGGAGTTAACCTCTAATAAAATTTTTAAAATAGTTTTAGTTTTATATAAATAGTAGTAGTAGTAATTATAATAAGTTATAATTATATTTAGTTTTATTTTTATATAGGCTTTTACCTTTAGTAGTTAAATCTAAGTTACTATTTTTACTAAAATAGCTACTAATAAAGTATTCTTATTAGTTTTTTATATTAACGTATATATATATTCTTGTATAATTTTTTTTATATAGTAATATTTTATAGAATAATAAATATATAGTATACTAGTTATCCTTATATAATATAGATATTATTTTATCTAGTAATACTAACTTAACTTTTTTTATTATAAAAATTATTTACTATAAGGGCTATTTTTATACGCTCTTAGTATAGTCGCGCGGAGTACTTAAGCCGTAGCTATATATATAAAAATATAGTAATAATACTAAGTCTTTACTTTTTATAGAGTATTATACCTTAGTAGTATTTTAGAGTAATACTTATAAATCTTATATATAGTAGTTATATAGGGCTTAGTATAAATATTATACTTAAAGTATATAAGTATTTTTTTTATTTTTTCTTTTATTTTTCCTTTGTTTTCTTTTATTAATATAGAGGAGGATTAGGAATATATAAAGTAAGTAAGTGGTTTTTTTTTATTTTTCTTTTATTTTTTTTAAATATAATATTTTAAAAGTTTTTCTTTTAATCTTTGTGCGATAAAGTAAAAGAATATAATATATAAAAGAAAAAAAATATACTAAAAAGCAATTTATATAATAAGGGATATCTAATTTAAAATATAAAAAATATATAAAATACCTTATTAGGCCTTTTATACTAGCTCTAGCCTATTAACTAAAACTTTAATACTATAACAGAGAGTATTAAAAAATACTAATTATATAAAAAAACTATTTAGTTTATCTTTATAAAAGTATTTATAGAATTATTCTTTTTTACTATTTATTATATTTTAGAGATCTTGCGGTTCTTGTATAATTAATAAAAAAATATAATATTTATTATAAACCTTTTTTTATTTATTGTACTAAGCTTAATAAGATATTTATATAAAAATTTTAAATCTATATAAACTACTATAGGGGCTAGTAAAAGGTTAATTATATAAAAAATCTTATTAATAGTTATACTAAGAGTAATAGCTATATTAAAGGTTTTAATTATTTTATATAATTTACTAGTAAAGATATTTTACGTAACTTATTTATATTTAGTTAAGCTCTAATAAATAATATTACTATATATAGTAAACTCGGTGTCTATATAATTTTTAATTTTAAAAATAATAAAATATCTAAGCTATAAATTAAGATTTTAGTTATTTATAAAAAATTTATTTATAAAAATAAAGAGTTTCGTATATTAAAAGTTTAGTAAAATATATAAAACTTCTTTCTCTACGTTTTCAATTTGCTACTTAATCCTTTTATTTAGTGCTTTTACTTTTAATATAGTAGACTTTTTTATTTATATAGTTATAGAGAGGTTAAATATGGTTTTTAATTAATAGATAAAAATAATATATATACCTTTTATATACTACTTAATATACTACTATTAAGTTTCTAGATTAGTTAGATTTATTATATAGAGGCCTTTACTTTATTTTTTTTAAATTATAGTAATTATCCTATTTTTTTTTAGAGTAATCTTTATTTTATTAAACTCTAGAAGTTTATACGTAGAAAGAAATAATTTATTTTTTATATAAAACTCTATAGCTTATAGTTTATTTTTTTCTCTATTAAAGAAAGTAGGTAAAATAATACTTAAAGTATTATTTATTTATATACTTATTAGGCTAAAAGTCTCTACTTTTTTTTTATTATAAGTAGGCATAGATTGTACGTAAAAGAGAATATCTTTAGCCTTTTAATATAGTAGTTATAGTATATTTTAAACTAGTATAAACCTAATTTAATTATACTATATAAGGGCTGTACAACTTAGAAGATTATACTAAAGAGAAAAAAGTAATTTATTTTTTTTAGAGGTTTTACGTACAGCGTATAGAATAATAAATTTTTAAATTATATATAGATTTAGGTAATATTATATAATTTATATTTTATATTATATAATTTAAGGAGTATTATACCTAAAGCTAAAATAAGTCTTTAGTTTATTCTTTAGATAGTTAGTAACTATATAAAAATAGACTATTTATTATTATTAAAATAACTAGTAAGTATATAGTAGAATTTCTTATATAAAACTATATTCTTATTCTTAACCTCTCGTACTATCCTAAAATTAAATATATAATTTATATAAATAGCAGAATTATACGTAATAGGCTTAAAAATATTATTTATAATAAGAGAATTAATCTTTATATAATTAGATTCCTTAAATAAGACTCTAAGTATTATAATAATATTATTCTAGCGCAGCTTTATTACTAGTATAAAATTAAGCTTTTTTTTTAAGTTATAAAGGCTTCTATTATATAGTTCTTCTTTAAGCGACTTTATTTTTTTAACTTTTTAGGTTTAGGTTATATAATTATATTCTCTCTTTTTATAGCTAAGGGTTTATTATATAAAAGAAATTTATAGTAGTATAGTTTTATATATATTTATTTTATAGTTAGTAGGCTATTTTTTAGATTTATAGTAATATTTAGTTTATTAATTAACTATAGTACGTACAGACCTATTTATTCTTTTTTTTTTATTTAGATTAGAACCTTTAATTTAATAAAAAGGAATAGAGTTTTTATAAATCTAGTCTATTATATATATTAATTATACACCTTAGCGTAAGTTTTATATAATTAGTTTATAAAACCTTTAAAACTTTATAAATAGTATTAGCCCGTATAATAATATTTAGTAATAGTAAAAATATTATACTAATTTTTAAATAGGCGCTAAAGATAAAAAGTATTAGTATAAGACTATTTAAGCCTATAGTATTATTTAGTACTTTTATAATTATTTAAAAAATATTTTTATTATTTATATAATATCTAATTTTATTTTTTAAAATATTAAAAACTTACCGTAATAGACCGTACTCTTTTTTAATTTTACTAACTACCTAGTAGGCTTTTATTAGTATTTAGTAATACTCTACTTTTTATAATTTATATACTATTCTTAAACTCTTCTAAAGTAAAGTTAGTGCCTAAATTATATATAATAAAATTTAAAGGACCTTAGTAGGTATTAATGTAGTATTATATAAAAGCTGCCTATACCTTTTATATAGATATTAAATTAAGAAAGGTAGTAACCTAAAATAATATTTTTAAGTTAATAATATAAAGGATATCGTAGTGACCGATTTATATAATATTAATAATAATCTTATAGTTAAAGTAAGTATTATTTTTAATAAAAAATTTAAATCTGTACGGAGCTACTCTATATATTTAATAATAATAATATAGCTTCTAAATCTACTCTAGTATAGTAGAGTTAACTTTATAGCTTATATTATAAAATAGCTTATAAAATTATTTTATATAAGGGTATTTAAAGCGTCTATAAAGTCTATAGAGTTCTTTTTTAGTAAAAAATAAAGTAGTTTTTATATAGCTTATATTTAAAAATAAATATCTCTATTTACGTATAATTAGAACTATTATACTATTTTTATATATAATAATATTTAATATATTATTAAAATATACTTCTATACGGTTAGTATTTACTAGAGATAATAAAAAAAGTATTAGAGTATCTAAAATATAATAAATTACTATACTAATTAGGTTCTTAATTTATATAGTATTAAAAGTATATATTAGTATATTACCTCTAAAACTAATAGTAGTTTTTTTTTAAGTTTAATTAATTTTTACACTAGAATTTTTATAAATATACGCTTTAAGCTAGCCCTTACTAACTATTAAGAATTTAGCTATACTTATATTTTAAAATTCGCCTTAGTACCATATATAGTACTTTCCTTTAAAAGTAAATTATTTAACTATTTTTTATTTATTTATAGAGAATATATCTTCTGCTGTTATATAATAAAGAAATAAGATAATAGTTAAGTATTAAATTATTGTTTCCCCTTCTTAAAGATTAAAATTAAATATAGTTTTATTTTCCGATTCTTTTATATTATTATATAAAAATTTTTTAAAGTTTTAAATATAAAAAATAATATTACCCTAAAAAGGTATTTCCTTATAGAAGTCTTTATATATTATAATATACTAGTTATATACTTAGGTCTTCTTTTATATAAAATAATTTAATAACTAGTATTCTTTTTTATAGTAAATAAAGTACTTCTTTTTTCTTATTATTAGAGTTATACTTTTAGATCTCTAAAAGGGTTATTATATATAAAAATAGAATTATTAGCGCTAAAAAAGTTTATTTTTATTATTAGTATACCTCTAGTCTATATAAAAAATTTTATATAATATTTATAACTAAATATAGTACATATATTAATAATTTATATTAATTTATAGTATAGACTTTAGATTATTTAGTAGTCCTTTATATATAGACATTATTAAAAATATAGCCTATTTAAGCTTTAGTTAACTTTTATATACTCGTATAATTACTATATAAAATAGTACTTTTTTTTTAAACTAAAAGCCTAGAGCTCTTTATACTAAAGTTAATTTATTAATTATTACGTTTAAGGCTTTATATAAAATTTTATTAAAGTTTTTTTACTTAGATCATACAAAGGTAATAGTAGTCTAGTTAGTCTAATACTAGTTATAGTTAATATATATATTAAAGTAATAGTTTAACCTATTATATAACTATTTTTATAAGTATTTTAGGCTAATATTATATAGGTAGAACTAGCCCGCGTAATTTTTTAAAATATTTAAAAAAATAATAGCGTACTATAACTCTTAGATATTAATTTTTTAGTAAAGCTTAATAAAGATATAAGTCTTATTAGCTAAAATATTATATAGGCAGTTAGTATAATTATTTACCTTTTTCTATATCTTTTAGAATATAATTATCTTTTATAGATTAAGTTTTTTTAGTAGTATATCCTATATAAATAAAAGTTAAAATATTAGATTTTAGTAAGTAGCGTATAAAAATTAGAAAATTAGTAGATAATTAGTTATTAATATTTTATAACTAGTTTTTAGAGAAAATAGTAATATTTTAGAATTATATAATAATAAGTATATTAAGTATTATAGTCTACTATTATATATATCTAGAGGTAATACTAGGATATATAAACTATATAAAATTTAGGGTTATTTAGATTTATATAGTCTATATCTATACTCGTATAATATAGGCCTAAAATTTTTTAAGTAATACTAGTATAGTAAGATTAATTACTCGTATAATATATATTATAATAGTTAGCTTTTTTACTATATAGGAAGTATAGCTAGAGTGTATAAAATATTTAGCTATTAGCTAAATATTTAAAAATTTAAGTTTAATAGTTTTTATACGGGTTACTCTATAGTAATAATTAAACTTTTTATTAAACTTTTTAATCTTATTCGGAGGTCTTTAACTTCCTAATATCTTTTTATAATTTAAAAGAAAGTTTATATAGAACTTATTAGTATTTTTCTTTATTTATCTACTAGAGGTTGTACGCCCTTATTTTATAAAATTTCTAGCAGTTCTCTTTAAAATACTTATTTTAGTAATATAATGTAAGAATAGTTTTATTTAATAAATAAATTATAGTATAAAATAACTAGGCTTTAACTATTTCTTTACTTTATATAAAATTTTATAATAACGCAGCTAACGTACGTATTAAGTTATTTAGTAGATAGGTTATTTAAAATATTTAGATCTTCTATTTAGTACTATAACTTAGTCTAGTCTCTAAGTACTTATATAATAATATTATATTTTTAGGTATATTTTTTTTATAATAAATTTAGATCTATCTCTATTATACGCTTTTTACCTTTTTTTATAGAGAAAGTTTCTCTTAGTACTATTATATTATTTAGTTTATATAATTAATTATATAGTTTTAGCTTATTATACTAGCGTATTTGTATAGAGCAGTTTAGTTTTAAAAAGAGTTATTCTTATCTTTTATATAGATAAGATTTTAATAAAATATATAGTTTAATATACTTTTCTTTATTTATAGATACGGGAAAGAGTCGCGTAATATATAAAATTATTCTTATATAGTATAGGTTTAATAATAACTTAACCTCTTTATACGCCCTTACTAATTTATAGTAAATAAAAAAATCTAATTAATTATTTATAATAGAGTAGTTAAACGATTTAATTAACTAACTACTAATTAGTATTAGGATAACTATACTTTATTTATATAAAGTAATAGTTGTCTGTAATATTATAGTAAATAGGAAATAGTATAAAATAATAAATAATAATAGTTATATTTTAATTAATTATTATTTTATCCGTATAATAACTAGATAAAGTTTCTACTTACTAGTGTAGATTATATAATTATATAACTATAGCTATATAATCTATACGCTCCGCATTACTAGCGAATTTATTTAGGTTAACTACTCTACACATACTTATAGTATTTAACTCTATTATATCTATTAAGATTTTAACTAAATATATAGCGTATTAAGAACTACTATTATGTATAGCATACGTAGGTAGTTTAAATTATTTAAAAATTAATAGTACCTATTATTAGTACTATATTTAGTTATTATATATATTTATAAAAACGTTTCTAGTTTATTGTATTAATATATTAGGCTTTATACCCTTCTTACTAGACTTATATTTAATTATAAAATTAAATTCTAATAAATACTTAGTTTATTAGACTTATCGGCGGTTTAACTATTTAATTATTATAAAATATTCTAAAGTTTTATAATTAAAAAATATTTTTATAAAGTTAAGCGTATTACTAAGCTTAGGTCTTTACTTTTTAAAAGTATAGATAATTGCTATAAACTTTTTATTATAAATAAGGTAGTTAGGCTTTACGGGTTTTATTTTTATTAAAAAGAAAGTAATAGGCTGTAGAATATTATTTTTATACTAAAAAAGTATACTAGTAATAACCTAATTAGATGTATTAGTCTCTATAATTATATATATATTAGAGTTAAAGTAAGCGAGTATTAAAGTATTAATAAAAGTATATTTAAGCTACTTAAAGGTCTTTTTAGTAATAGGCGTTAGCGTAACTTTTTTTATAGCACCTTATATTAACTTAATTAGTAGTCTTATAACTTAAAAAAAGCAGTATATAAATTACTAGTAAAAGTTTATAAATTTAATAAACGCTTAAATATTATTAACTATCTTAGGTTACTATTACTTTATAATAGCTTTAACTTTAGCTAAATCTATCTCTAGCCCGTCTATAAATAGTATTATACTAAAGTAACTAACGTATTAAACTAAAAACTTATATTTATTAATATTAAGATATAGTCCTACTTTATAAAGCTTATATAATATTTTAAAATAATACTATTTATAGTTTTAGTTATTCTTGCTAAAGATAATAATATTATTAAAATAAGCTAAATAAAAGTTATTTAAATACTTATATAATAACTAATTAATATATTATTAGAAAGTGCCTAGAATATTATATAGCCTAAAAAGTATAATTACGTATTTAAATAGACTAAATCGTGTAAAAACAGTAGTTTTATACTTATTACTTTTTTTAATTTAAATTTTATTAAATACTGTAATAATATTAAACTTAGAGAAAACGTGCGCCTTATTTATATAGGTAAGTATCTTTTTTAACTTTAATAGGGCATTATAATCTTTAATTATAATTTTATTAAAATAGTAATAATTAATATATATATAAATACCTCCTCTAGATTTTTAATAACTAGTAGTAAAGTGGTAAATAGAAAGTTATTTTTATAAATATATTTTTTTACTATTTTAGTCTATATATAGGCCTTAATTATTTTAGTCTCTTCGCGTAACACTCTAAAATAGTATTATATAGTTAGCTAGCTACTCTCTTTTAAATATATTTTATAATTAATATCTAGTTAACGTAGGAATAGTTTTATGACTTTTTTAAAATTCTATAAATTAGTAATATAGTAGAATTATTTTAGTAATTTTTATTTAATTTTATTAATTATAGGGTGTGGTTAATTAAGTTTTATATAAAATTTATTAAAGTTAGTTTATATAGTTATAGCAGCGACCTATTTAGTTTTTATAAAAGTTATATAAGTACGTTATACGTTATTTATATTATTATTTATTTTAAGACATATTTAGTCTTCTAGTATTATCTAGATAATAAAATCTAAATTACAATAAACTATTTTTATAGTAGCTTTAGCTAAAATAATTACTATATTAACGCTACTCTTATTTTTTAGTTTAATTATTTTAGCGTAACTATTACCGTACTAGTTATATATTACTTTAATAAATAGAAACTAGTATAAATAGTTACTGTAGTAATAATTTAACTTAAATACTATTATTTTTTTACTTATATAAAGGGTTATAAGTTTTAAGTTACAGTTATTTAACTATTATATTATAACTATATATATTTATAATCTAGTACTAGTTTTTACTAATATATTCTTTAATCGCTATACGTATTTTAGCTATATATATTATTTTACCTATAACGTTACTATTAGTAAGTTTTAAAATAATAGGGCTTTACGCTATAACTATTTAAAATTTATAAGTATATATAAAATTAATACTAATAATCTACCTAATATAACTACTATCTAAAAAAACGCGTATAGTAACTAACGTTTTATTAAATATATTAACTTATATCTTTAGTTTTATCTAAGCGCTATAAGGTAGCTTATTTAATAAATTTTTACTATAATTAGGTAAATAATTTATTATACTATATACTATAGTAGTAATAAATTATTTTTATAAACTATAAGCTGTATAATAACTATTACTTAATAAAGTGAGAGATACTTATAGACTTAATTAGCTCGCTAATATACGTTATTTTATTATAAAATAATACTAGAGAGTATTAAAGATCTCTTTTTTATATATAGGTAAAGATGTTTAAAGACGATTATTTTTAAAAACTATACTTTTCCTTAATATCTAATATTATATTTACTATTATAGGCGTTGTTAGTATTAGCGTTCTAAGTATTTATTATTTAGAACTATTTAATAGGTACTAAGACTATTAGGCCCTTCTTATAAGACTTAAACTAATTTTAATTAGGCGTATAGCCAGACTTTAAATAATATACGTATACTTTTTTAGCTTAAATAGTATAAAACTCTTTTAATAAGTAGTAATTTAAATTAATAGAGGGATCGCGTTTATTATTAAAATTAAATTTTTTATTAACGGAAGCGCTAGCCTATAAAAACTTTTTATTATTTTTATTTTTTTTATTATTTTTTTTAGGCTTTCTATAAGTAACGTTTTTAAAAGTTGTATATTAAAATAGCTGTTAAATAAATTATATTTAAGTTTTATTTACTAGGGCTATACTTATTATAATAACTTTTAAATATAAATTAAAATTAGTTACAGCTTTAAATTTTATTAAAATAACTTTTAGATAGACTTACGTTACTTTATTTTTAAAATAGGCTAGCTACTTACTAAAAGACTTATCTTTATATTACTATAACTTACTAGGGTTAGATTCTATAAACGCAGTAAGTTAGTAATTAATTATACTAAATATTTTTTATAAATTATTATATAGTTCTTATATATTTTAGTATAAATTATTTAATATTATAATAGTATAGTTATAGATATAGATAAGTGCGTAATTTTTATATACTTAATAGAGGTACTTAATTTTAAACTACTTATTAGAAAAAAGTTTATATAATTACTAAAACTCTATTTTTATATTTTTAATTTATATATTTAGATTCTTATCGGCGGCGCTACTAAACTTATTAATATTCTTTTATCTATTATTTAAATAACGCTCCTTTTTAAAGGTAGTAGTATTAATTATTAATACTAGTATACTACTACGTTACTATTAATCCTTATAAAATATAGAGTAAGTTTTATTAGATAATATTAACTTTACGTTACTATAATAAGAAAAACTATTAAAGTAATTAGAGCTACTACTACTATTATTATTAAATAGGTCTAAAAATATAAAATCTTATAATAACTTATACGGTACTATTCTCTTATTTTTATTTTTATTATTTTTTTTATACTTTTTATTTTTCTTAGAAGATTTATCGTTAGTTATAATACTATAAAAAGCTTTTATTAATATTTTTAAGTATTTGAGTTTATCTTATAGTTTACGCGCTTTTTAAATTACTATAATAGAGCGTTACTTATATTTATTACTATATTAAATTATTTTACTAAAAGCCTTATTAGTAGTTAGTTAACGCTGCTATTTAATATTTAGTTTCTTTTATAGGGTATATACATTATTTTTTACACTATTACGCTCCTAATAAATATAAGCAACTAATTAGAAAATACTATTAAAATTTTATTCCTACTACTAAATCTATAGCTCTAGTTACGCTATATTTATTTTAATAATATATTATAGTTTTTATACTTTTACTTCTAACTATTTTATAAGTTTAATTATTTATTTAACTGCGTCTAGATTACCGCGTAATATATTTTAATAGTAGAAGTATTTTAAAATAGTAGTAAACTAATCATTTAAGTATTTTATAATACTTATTTAAAAGTTATTAGTAAAAAAAATAGTAATAATAACGTACTTATTTATAAATTATTTATTAGGTAGGGTACGCGCTAGAATAAAGTATTTATACTTAAGTTTTTCTTTAGAGTATTTTTTTTAGTTATAATAGCTATTTTAATAAATAATAAAACGTTAGCTTTTATAGCCTTAGCTTACCTAATAAATACTTTATAATTAATTATAAAACTATACTATATATTTATATACTAATTAAATAAATAGTGTGGCTGTGGTAGCTTAGGGCGACTAAAAGAGGTTTTAAAAAAAGAAGGAGTATATATATACCTTTATACTTAATATATTAAAAAATTTAGGTAAGGCTAGGTTAAAAAAGGTATAGCGCTGCGCTAAACCGCGCTTAGTACTTAGTACGCCTCTCCCCCCTAAAAAAAAATATTAAATTAATAAACTTTAGTATAAAAATTCTAGTATAGATACCGTATTTAGTAAAAGAGATATATAAGTAATAGTAACTACTACTATCTATATATCTTTTTATTCTTTTATAGTTAATATAGTTAAACGTTCTAAACTATTTATTAAAAAAAATACTCTCTAAAATATTCTTTACTAATATATTTTTTAAAAATATATTACGGCGTATATGCTAAACCTACTATTAATAGTATTTAGATTCTAATACTACTTCTCCTCTTATTAACGCTAATAATAAAATAATTTTTATTAATTTTAAGGCTTCTAAAACAGTATTTAGTATAGTTATTTAAGCTCTTCCTATAATATTATTCTACTTAATAACGGGTAATAAAAATATAACTCTAGTAAACGCTTATAAGTATAAGCACTTTATTTATCTAAAGGTAGCTAATAGAGAAGATTATAACTTATTAAATCTTAAGATTATAGCTATATTTAACTATAAGTATAGCTATATAAATAAGATAGTAGTCCTATCTATTAAAAAAGCGGTTAAAGTATTAAACGTTAGGTTAGTAGTATTAGCAGTTATAAAAGAGTCGTTAATAGGGGTATATAGGGATACAGTAAAGATAAAAAAAATAAAGAAATATAATATATAATTTATAGTAAAGTTAATAAGTAAAATAAGTATCTTATAGATACGGTAGGTACTCCTTAGCGTAAGGGATATAAAGGCGAGGGTAAAGGTAGTAGTAAAAGTAATAGTAAAGACGTCCTAAGCTACGTTCTAAGCTTAGAGCTTAAAGCCCGTAGAGTAATAGGTAATAGATATAAAATATAGAGATACTAGGGGTAATTAATATTTAAAAGTTTTAGGGGGGTCTATATATATAAGTGTATTTAGTGCGTAGGCTAGATAGACTGTATAAAATATATTTAGTATTACGTTATTATAGGTAAAGAAGGAGATATAATTATAAATAAAAATATTAATTATTATTAAACGTTACACTACCTATGTATGTATAGGTAGAGCAAAAAGTAATAAAAATAAATATAACCTCTATTTTATATAAAAATAAAGTCAAAAAATTGACCAACAGGTTATAATAGTAGTTATTAGTAAAAAACTATACTATAATTACTAATTTATTATAAGTTAACTAGTAATAGTTATTATATTAAGATTTTTATTATTATTATTACTAATATTTAATAAAATAGGATAGGAGATGCTAAAGCTACTTTTATAGTAATTATTTTTTAAAGGTTCTTTACTAGTATTTACTATTAGGTTCTTTTTAATTTTTTTAGTAAAAAGGCTATTTGTAAACTATTTACTAAAATTATAAATAGTACTTAGTAATTTAGTAATTATATTCTTATAAAACTTACTAACTTTAAGCTTAAAAATAACTTTTTTTACTATATTAGGCAATTACGGCAGTAATAGTAAAAGTAACTTATTTAACTAAATACGTAATATATTATTAGCTAGCGTATACTAAGTTAACTTTTAGATATTATATTTCTTAGTAATACTATCGCTAACTGATTTCTAAATAGCATTATTACTAGTTTATTTAGGCGGGGTCTTTATATAAAGTTTTACTATTTTATTTATACTAATAGGCGTTTTATATAGTATAAAGAATTAGTCTACTATAGCTATATAATTAGTAGGGTGTAGATTTTTAAAATTTAGTATTTACGTAGTCTATTATATAGAGCGTTAGTTTATAAATACTTTATTTATAAGTATAAAAGAATACGTAAATTATATTATAAAAACTTAAAAATAGATATTAAATATTAATATTTAATAAAAATCTACGTATAGGGAGCTCGCTAGGTATTTTAAAATAAAATAAAAGTATATACTAAGACGCTAGCTTCGCTAGCGTAGGCGTACCTATCTTAGCACTTATACCTAAGCGAGGGGCACCTTTATACCTATAATATTAGTATAGATATATACTTTTTTAATATTATTAGTCTTTACTAAGAGATAATTCTAACGTCTATTTACAGGATTTTTAACTAGGCCTCTTAAGGGCCCTAACTAAGTAGGGTTTTTAATAAAAGTTAAATAGTAAATAAAAACCTCTGTGTCTAATATATACTAGAAGTATTTAGGATTAATAGTAAACTTAACTATAAAATTTTTTATAGTATTATATAAACTACTACGCAAAAAGGGGTATAGATATATAATACTAATAGTTATAAAATTATTAGTTATATTAGGCGTACTAAAAGTAGAGTTATTACTAAAGTTATTAAGAGTAGGCGCGAGCTAGAAAGCGGCTAAGCTATTTTAATAATTAGATAATATTAAAGCTGTAAACTTATAATATTCTTACTATATAGACTACTTACCGTTAATTATAACTAAATACTTAAAAAGTAGTTCTTTAAGCTCCTTTTTACTTATATTAGACTAGAATTATAGTACTAGTATAACGGCGAAAGAACTAATACTATTAATAGTAAAAAAACTAATATACTTTACTACGTAGGCTGCTGCTATTATTTAGAAAACTTTAGGGACCTTTAATAAAAATTATCTAGCGTTTTAACGCCTTTTTTAACTTTAAAGCTAATACCTGTTATAAAGTAATTTTAAAGGTTCTTTCCTACGTTTAGATTATTAACGATAACTTTAATCTTTAGAGGATCTAATATATTTTTATATTTAATTTTTAAATATAGTTTAGGTATTTCGTAAACCTCTATAGCTAAAATAACCTTTTTTTTAGTTTATACCTTATATATCTTACTATTTATTTACTACTTTATTTTTTAGATAATAAAGTTTTCACTAAGCTTTTTTAGTATTATTTTCTTAACTATAGCGTTTATCTAGATATTAAGATTAGAGCGACTTTTTACTAGTAAGTAGTATACGGTCTCTAAATAAGTTTACGTCTTTATATTAATATTAATTAACAAAGTATATATAAACTTTTTTTAAATATACTCTAAGAATACGTCCGTTTTTAGTATTTATTTATTTTAGTTTCTTAAAAGATTCTGTCTACGCTGTAGATATAAAATTATTAAGTATACCTAAAAAGGACGCGTATAAAGGACTATTACCCTACTAGATTATAGGTATTTATTTAAACCTAGATACGTAAATATCTCCCTATTAAATAGATATACTAAGTTATATAGCTTTATGTAATACGCCTTTAAAATTTTCTAGCTCTACTTTTCGTTTTCTAACTTCCCCTATTTATTAATAGCAGCTTAAGATGGTAGGATAAATACGAGATTATTAATTATACTAGACTTATCTAGTATACGCTTTTAGGGCTAACGTATTAAACGGTTATTTAACTTTGCCTATATATATAAAATTTACACGTTGGCTTAGTTTTAGGAATCTGTATTTACCTGTTTCTGCGGCGGTCGCTTATAAACTAGTGGAAAACGGAACCCTTGCTGTATTACGAGGAACTCGTTTTTTATAAGAAATATATACCTGTAATATCGTCCTAATACTACTTATTAACTTTTTTCTATTATAATAATAAAAAATTTTAAAAAGTAGAGGTTAAAGTGCTCGTACTCTACTTTTAGCCTATATAAAAATAAAAATTTATTATGGTGTTGTGGTAAAATGGTAGGCCAGTGTCAAATTGCGCACTGGCGCGCTATTCCTTATGGAAAACGAGCTCCTCGTATTAAGTCAGCATTTCGGCTTCGCCGGGTCACCACATCACATCACCAACTCGGTTCCTCAGCCCCACGGCCGAAAATTCAAGCACAAGACTCCCCGCCTCCTCCACTGTCTTCAACACAAGCAGTAGCACCTAACGCAACTATGAGTCCTGCATTCTCGAATTTAGTTAGCCAGTGCTGCTCGAGGCGTCACTACAGATGCAAAGATGTTGTCAAAGACGACTTCGCCGTCCCCCACGAACTCTGCGCAATGTGCCGCCGCGTCACCGAGGCCTTCCGAGCACATATAGACGACGACCGATACAGCGAGCCACAGCAATGGTTAGAACAGTATTCTACAGTGTCCAGCCTCAACGAGTCTGCGCGCCAGGGCTGTCATCTCTGCTCTATTTTCAGCATGCTCGTCGGCGTCCACTATGGCAGTGGACACGTGAGTGCGACTCGGTGTGCCGGAATGGATGGATCCGTACGCATCAAGATGAAAAACCGTAACCCTTATTCCGCTTGGAATTGCAATAGTTTCTCGATCCAAGTACTCCTTGAGGGTATTTCGGGCAAGGGATCCCTTCCCACCGCGACAGTGCATCATCATAGCAAGCATGAACCGCCCTGGCTTTCGGTTATCTGTAGGTCCTCTTTTGAAGAGGAAGCTGAGTGGCCGGAAGAAACAAAATACCGTTGGTCTAGGTCCACAGGCTCGCGAGCGGCCCTGAACTTGCTCGATAAGCAGTTGGACCAGTGTCTCGCGTACCACAGATCTTGCGCCCTTGGCAACGGGACGGACTTCAGGCCGACTAGACTTTTGGACCTGACTTGCTTTGGCGATGGCGATTCGAAAGATGTCCGCCTTGTTTCTGGGTCGGCCACTGACTCTAGATATGCGACACTGAGCTACTGCTGGGGCCATGTCAACCCATATGTCCTCACCACGGACAATCACGATGCCTTCCACGAGCGTATACAGTGGTCGAGTTTACCCAAGACAATGCGCGATGCTATAATCATCTGCCGTCGTCTATCTATCCGCTACCTTTGGATCGACGCCCTTTGCATCATTCAAGGCCCCGATGGTGACTTTCAGCAAGAGGCCGTGCGTATGCAGGCCGTCTACTCAAGTTCCATTTTCACAATTGCGGCGGCTGACTCCAGCGATTCACACGGTGGGTGCTTCAAAGAACGTCATCCACTCCGCCACACAGATTGTCGTCTCTACGAGGACGACGAGCAACTTCTATACTTGCGTGTGTACCCGCTGTGCGAAGGGCATTATGCGCCAGGCGGTCGCGGGAAACCCGGCGGGCAGTCTGCGCTCAAGTTTGACAACGGCAATACGCCAGGATATTGTGTACTGGACACTCGATCATGGGTTTTCCAAGAACGAATGCTCTCGCCACGCACGCTTTATTTCGGAAGAGATGACATTCACTTCGAATGCCGTCAAGGCTTGGTATGCCAGACGAACCCCAGGTTCGAAAAACCCCACACACTCAATGATACCAGACTCAAGGATCTCTACCTTAAGCTTGTTACGGTGTGCGATGAAACCTCCGAGGTCGACTCCGAGGTCGAATTCCTAGAAGTTTGGCGCCAGATCTTGTCCTTGTATAGTCAGACCGTGCTGAGCTACCAGGCTGATCGTCTCTCGGCAATAGCGGGTGTGGTTTCTATCCCCAAAGACAGCCTACGAATTGAGGCATCTTTTGGTCTTTGGCTGGATTTTTTCCTGGACGAGCTGTGTTGGTATGCTAGATATAGCGACAGACCCCAAACATGCACCGTCTCAGAGTTCGACTTCCTGCCAACATGGTCGTGGATGCACCTGGTCGATTTCGAATTTGCACATTTGGCGCAATTGTGTAAAGCACACGACACATTGCACTCTACGGAAGTCGTTGATTACCCAGAACCGACTCCATTTATCCAGGTGCCTAAATTAGCGGCGCATCTGAGTACAGTGAGATTGAAGGGCCCCATGGTCCGATGTCGCGCGGTAATGGAAAAACATCATCGTGAACCTGTTTGGTCGCTCCTCCCTCTCCTAAACGCAGCGGAGGAAGAATGCAGTGAAATCCGGCCAATGGGAACTTCCCGTATAGTGAACAGCGGTCTCTTGGATGATGCTGTGGAGCAGACACTCCTCACAGATTCAGAAACAGAAGAATGCAGTGAAACTGGGTCAATTGGATCGTGGGAAGCACCAAACCCAAACCATATACCGTTCGATGTTGGCCAGAAGCAGACATTCTTCCCAGATCAGCCAAGCGCCCTAACCGCTGGGCAAAGCTTGTACTGCTTGCTGCTCAAGCGCCAGACGCAAGAGGGGGAGTTTCGCGACCTGCATGTATGGGACCTCTGCCTGGTGTTGACGTTAATGCAGGACGGAGACCATGACGTTTATACTAGGGTTGGGGTATATTGCGAGGACAGCGGCGCTTCGAAAATGCTGTGGGGTCCCAGTGATGAGCGAATTGTGCAGTTAGCGAGCCACATGCGCATGTTTCCCAATCTAGGCCAGGAAAAGGAGATTGTAGTCCGTTGAATTTATTATGAGCATGTTGATTGTGTATGTATTGCGGGTTCGACCCCGGAACCAGGCTATTCCTATAAGCCTGCAAGTGATTACAGTTATCGACTCACGATTGAGATCGGTATTGCTTCGTGATTGTATTTTTGAAGCGGCTGCGGCAATTGTCGCCGGCTAGGCTTTCAATGTTCTTTTGAGCCTCAATCGAACCGAATGGACCAAGCACCGCGGCGACGTCGGGTCCGTCGAGCCTGCTGCAGGTGTCGCGACCAAAAGATGCGATGCTCTGGCGAGATGCCACAATGCTCCAATTGTCGACGTCGCAACGCCACATGCTCGTACCTGGCCCGAGCGAGACAGCCAGCCGACGAGCCCGACGATACTGAGCGACCCATGCACAGCCCCCTCGTTCTGTCTGGCCTCCCCATTGACCTGGTGAACCGTGTGAATACCTTTTTCGACGTCTTATACGCCCTGCCGTCATATGCTTTCTTGCACCCAACCACCACAAAAAGGCAGTGCGAACAAGGGACACTGGAGGAGCCACTAGCGCTTGCAATCTGCGCCCTTGTAGCTCTGCATTCCGACCTCCATGTGCAAGAGCAGAGCAATGCATCCTTGTGGGCAGGAGCCGCCGAGCAAATGATATGGCAGCAGCTCGAATGTCTCACGCTGCCTCGCCTACAGGCACTTCTCCTGGTCATCCGATATCAGATGGAAACTGGTCGCTATCGACGCGCCTTCATTCTCACGGCAATGGCTGCACGGTTTGCTGCAGCCATGCGTTTGACGCATGAGCATCCTGGTCTGGATCCAGTGGCTCGCGAAGTCCGCCGTCGCGTTGTCTGGTCACTCAAGCTTGTGGAAAGATACTTCTCAATCGGCCTTCCAGAGTTCGAAGTTTGTCCGTACGAGGCCATCTACCTTGAATTGCCTTGCCGTGAGGACGAATTCAATGACACTCGCCATCAACAAGATGCCTTACCATCCGCCCTAAGCGAGCAAGGAGCATATCAACTCTCCATCAAACTCGAGTCGACGCGAAGGGATGTTATGAAGCTGAGCAGAAGTATCGCACTTTGCGATGAAGCATTTCCGTCGCTGCAAACTATCATACAGGATATAGAGCGTCATTTAGCAACCGTTGGCGCACACTTCACTGACGGTGCTACGTTTGATGCCGAGTACATGTCGCAACTGGTCGAGAATCCGTGGCTGCCACGGTATATCCTTCTTCATCTCTCTTGGCACCAGTGTCATTGTGATCTATATCGGCTCGTGCTGGCAGGTTATCAAGAAGCGGCACCGTCAGTCGTCATTCAAAATCTTGACCTGGGCTTTGTAGCAAATACCAAGGAGCAATGCCTGCATCACGCTACTGCTATCGTACGTATTATTATGGGCCTGAACGATCACAGCACAAGGTTGTGTCAACTTGAATTCGACACTGCCATCTGCGTTTATCACGCAGTACGTCTCCTCCTCTTCATGTCCAAACGCGGAGAAGGCTTGCACGCTCTCCTCAGTCGGGAATTCGCCACAAGCAGAGCAAACTTGTGTGTAGCCGCCCTCAAGCGTTTCTTCGCATCATCGGTTCTTGTAAAACCTATTATCGAAGAGATCGAAAAATGCACCCAGGAAATTCTCGCTCAAGGCGCAGAACAAAGCATAGACCCTTCAGGAACAAGGAACAGTCCGAATCTCTTCTCAGCCATGGCAAAAGCAAGACAACGGCTTGCTATACATTCCCTCCTCCGGCACGTCGAGTGCGATGATAGTGCTCGCGAAGAGAGGGCAAGCTCGAGGTCAAGCGCAAATGGCACTGAGCACCAAGGCGTACGAACGGACATTGAAGGAACATGTGTGCCTGCGCACAAGAATACGGCGAGTCCTACCGCCGTAGCACATACCTCACTTCCACTGGAGACATCCCTATCGCCCACAAGTGCATCATCGACGTACTTGGAAGGAAGCAGTCTTCACTTTGACCCTTCAAGCTTTAATTTCATGGATTTCCCGGGCTTGTGCCCCCCAGAGCTACCGAAGGAACTCCAATTTCCACTTTATCCGTAGTAAAAAGGGACCTAACGCAAAAAAACGACGTTCCCCTGTACCCCGCAATGAGCTATTGCTGTTTCGAGATTTCCGACCGAGATCCGATACCCCACACTATACTATAATATCGCTCTTCAATACGGAGCCGTTATATCGCTTTATTAATATTATATATAATTATATATAAAGTTAATACTTATTATTTAATTAATTTACTATTAACTTATTTTTTTATTATTACTATTATTCTTATACTACTTACTTATATCTAAAAGATCCTAGATCTATATAGTATTAGTATACTTATTAACTCTCTCCTTTATAGCCTACTTTTTTAGAGAGAGCTTACGTCCTTTTTTTTAGCCCTAGTAGCTATACTTTTTAATAATTATTTAAAGAGGAAAAAGTTAATTTTAGATATACTAATAATTATTTTTATAAAAAAAATCTTCTCCTATCTGCGTAAGCAGATAACCTTAATAAGAATAAATAAACTTATAAGTCTACTTTTCTAAAATTTTAAAATATAGTTTTAGAAGCTTAAGTTTTTATTACCCCTTAATAGTCTTTAGTTTAGCCTTTATACTTTTACTAATAATTTTATTTTTTTTATCTATATATTTATTATTATTAATAATATTAGCAATCTGCGTATATCTATAATAACTAAAGAAATTGCCTACAGCATTATTAATAATAGAAATTATTATAATTTTTATTTTAATAAGTTTAGTATTAAATATAGCTATTAGCTCTTATAAAGTTATAGTTAAGATATTAGTAAAAAAAATAAAAACGTAAAATATTAGATAAAGTATTTTTATAAATTACTATCCTTAGCCGTAGTATTATAGTTAGTATCTATCTTTACTACTACCTAATATTATTATTTTTTACTTTTATTAAATATTTATCTTTACCCTAGCAGTAGGCCGCCCTTTATATTCTTATTTAGTAAGCTTTTTTATTATAATTAATATATTATTATTTATACTAGTTATCGTATAATCTATTTAGGTCGGTAACAACGGTAAAGGAGAACCTGTACTATAATATCCGACCAAGATCCAGTCAGTTGCGAGAGTTACGAGTAATTAGCTCTTTTTTGCAGCACGAACATGATCCCAGGAACCAAATCCCTGCCCGAAGAGTGATTGCATTGATTAGCGGATTTTAAAGTCCTATTTTCTTAGGACAATGTATATTCTATATATATTTGCCGCAACGCTAGCTAATAATATTTCTTTATATTTATCTATAGTAGCTATATCGACTTAGTGTACGTTATATCCTTATTTAATATAGCTAAATAAAAACAGAGGTGCTATAACTAAAATCTATTAAATATAAATTTTTTTAAATATTATAGCTTAGTAGAGTAATAATTTAAACTAATAACTTATTAGACTATAGTAGTAATAACAGTATATAGGTAAAACTATAGGTAAAACTATAGGCCGTATATAACGCGTTTAAATTATATCTTTCTTTCTTTTCTATATAGTATCTTTTAAAATATTTTCTTCTTCTTTTTTAAATTATTATAAGTAAGAGGATATTAAAACCTACTTTTAGACGTTTAATAATTATACCTACTAACTCTAGCTAGAAATTAACGTTACCTTTAACTTTTATTAAAAATTTACATAATTAGTAGAATTATATTAAAAACTACTTAAGCTATTATTATAAGCCTATAAAAAAGGATAGTCTCACTTGTCTTTTTAGATAGTCGTTTTTTTAATATTTTTAGTTTTAGGTTAGTTATTATATAGCTTTTTATTCTTAAATAGAAAATAATTTTAATCTTAATAATAACTTTAAAAATAACTTATACATATATAGTAATATAATAAAGCTAGTAAAAAAATAGCTTAAAGATACTAAAAGCTTACTAAGTGAAATAAAAAAGAGTAATATATACTTAAGAATAAATTAAAAAAGTTCTCTAGAGTAGTATAAAAAAATAAATATAGTTATAAAAAAAGAAACTTTTAAAAATAATTAAATATATATATACATACGCGTAAGAGTAGAATAGATAATAAATAATAATAATAATATTATAGTACTATAAAATAGTTATATAAAAGCTTACTATTAAAAAAAGTTAGTAGTTATTTTAAAAAGACTAAAAATTTTATAAGGGAGCGCTAAAAGATTATAGATTATTAGTACTAGTAAAAAGTTATTATAGTTACTATATAAGAAACTTATTAAAATACATTAGTATTTAATAATTGTAAAATATAGTAGAAGTTTATATAGTTAGCCTAAGATTACGTAACGTTATAGTAATAACTCTAAAAAAGAGATATTAAACTAATAATATGTTAGATTTTATACTATATAACCCGCGTTTTTCTTTTATCTAGTAGCCTTTTAATAATAAATTTTATAAATATAAGACTTTTAAATATTAATTTTAATAATAAAGGTATACATATACTTCTTATTTTTTTTAAAATCCCTTTTAATTGTCCCGAGCCACTACAGCCACACTATTTGTTCGATTAATATATAAATATATAATATATTAATTTTAATATTTCTAAACTATTATTAATTTAAATAGTATATAGTCTTATCTAAATATTTAATATATAAAGGTATATAATTACTATATAAATATAATTAATTAAGTACTTCTATTTAATAAATTATTATACTAAAAGTATTCTTTTTTATATATATTTACTTATACTAGTAAATAGGTCGGGATTATAATTAGAATTGAGGTTATAATACTTAAACTACATTTTACTAAAATACTAAAATATTTTTAAAAAATCTTATATAACTTTTTAAGTATAATAGATATTACTATAGAATTTTATATAAAATATAGCCCTATAATTATTTTAAAAAAAAATTATATCTATATCTATTATAGTTAAAAAGTTATTTAAGATTTTTTAAAAATATTCTTATATTTTAGTAAAATATAGCCCAAGCGTTATAACTTAAACCCTAATCTAAAGTTATTAAATTTACTAGTCTATATTTACTATTAGTATTAGTACTAGTGTTATTTATATATAAATTTCTATATATATAATTAATAATAAAAACTTTTTTTAAAAAAAAACTAGTATATAGTAAAAAAGGTAGCGTCTTTACGGCTTTATAAATAATAGTTTACAGTATCACCTGGCCCGAAGAAAAGAAAGGAGTAGAGGTAACAGTAGCCCTATACTAGTATATCGAACTTTAGTACGCTAAGCTATATATTAAATTATATATTAAGCTATAAGCTATAGCTATAAGTTTAAATCCTATACTAACTAAAATAAAAATATTTTTTATAATTCTTATATACGTTTATTTTTTAACTATATCTAAAGAAATAACTTTTTTTAGCTTATACCTTTTTTGGAATAGTGTCTTAACGCTACACTTTCCCTTTTTTTATATAATAAATAATAGTTATTATCTTATATCTAACTATTAAGTTAATTTTTTTTAGGTATTATAAATAGTATTAAAAAGCTACTATTTATTTACCTGGAGTTATAGTCTTCTAAATCCTCCGCCTATCTATTTTATTAATATATAAATGTCTACTAATACTTAGGTGTATATATTTATAATCTAAATTTATATTTAGCTATTTTTTTCTTTTATTAAGACGTAGTAGCTATTATACTTATTTTAATAATTTTTACTATATTAAGTACCCTTTATATTTATACGCCGTCTATTATTTTAAATATAAAATCCATTTTTAAATTTTTATTACTTTTCCTTTATATAACGTCTCTATAAGCTATTATAACTTAATATCTTATAGTCTAGCCGGGCTAGTATTATACTTATTTTTAATATACTATATTTAGACGGACTATACTAGTAAATATAATTTAATATCTTCTTTTACTATTATTACTATATACTTATATTTCTTATCTCCTTTATCTCTAGCGAGTAGACAGTATATAATATTATAATATTTCTTTTCTAATATATTAAAAACTTATATATTATTAATAACTGTATTAGCGTATACTTATATACTTAATAGTAAATATTTTATAGTTACGTCTACTACTTATACGTAAAGATTATTATTAGTCTTTTTCGACACATTGAGTATGAAGGCATACACATACTCCTCCTTTTTTAAAACCCCTTTTGGTCGCCCCGAGCCACCACAGCCACACTTTTTATTCGATTAGTATACAAATATATATATTATTAGATATACTTTTATAAATATATATATAAGGCTTAGCTTTACTTATAGTTATAGTTTTATTCTTAAAAGTAATTATAATATATAAAGTTATTATTAATATACCTATAATAAATATTAGTTAACTATACTCTATAAACTACGTTACTAAAAATAAATACTTTATTAGTATTTACGATAATATACTAAATTCTATTATATAACTTTAATAATATAATAAAATAAAAGTATTATAGTATTACTAGTACTATAGTACTATTTAGTCTAAAAAAAAAGTAGAGGTAATTATTTCTTTACGTTTATTCGTAGGAGCTGTATCAACTTAGTATACGCTATATCCTTACTTAATATAAAAGTAGATAAGAATAGAGATACTATAATCTAAGGCCTATTAAATATAAAAATTTTTAAATTTTATAGCTAGTAAAGTAATAACTTAACTAATAACTTATTAGGCTATAGTAGTAATAACGGTATATAGGTAAAACTATAAATAAAACTATAGGCCGTATATAGTATATTTAAATTATATTTTTTTTTTCTCCTACGCTATATAATACCTTCTAAAATATTTTTTTCTTCTTTTTCTTTCTCTTTAGATTATTATAGCTAGGAGGACTTTAAAGCCTACTTTTAGGTGCCTAATAATTACAACCGACCCCGGCTAGTTAATAGTAATAATAGTAATAACAGTAATCTTAACTTTTACTAAGAACCTAGAGTAGAGGTAATTATAACTCTATACTACTAGTATACTAAATTTTAGTACGCTAAGCTATATACTAAACTATATATTAAGTTATACGTTTTTTAAGAGCCGGTTATTAGTTTACATAGTATATTTAGCACTCTTCTTCCTAATTAGGTAGTTACTAATAGTAACTTTATTATATATAAAAAAAGTTATACGTTAAGCTACGTATTAAACTATACGTTAAGTTATATATTAAGCTATATATTAAGACTATAAGTTTAAGTCCCTTACTAATCTAAATAAAAATATTTTTTATAATTTTTATATACGCTCATTTTTTATAATTATATTTAAGAAAATAACTTTTTTTTAGTCTATACTATTTTTAGACTAGTGTTATAACGCTATACTTTACCTCTTTTTATATTATAGTAAAAAATAATAAGTCTAATAAAATAGATATTATTTAAACTAAAGAGCGTTTCTTATTTTAATAGTCTTTTTATTTTTAATTTAATATTAAAAATCTTTATATTTTTAAAATTTATATACGTTTAAAAAGTTTATTTAAATTTAATCTTTAACGTAATAAAACTAGTAATAGTAGTATACTTATTTTTTAAATTTTAATAACTTTTTGTATACGAATTTAGTAATAACGAATATAAAATTTTTTATTATAATATTAATATATATTTAAGTCTATAACTTCTTTACTAGTATTAGTATATTATACTTTATAGAGAAGAGATATTAAGTAAAAATTTATTATTTGGTATACTAAATTTTATCTAGCTGCCCAGCCTAATGCCCTATAAGGGCGCTCAACAAGTAGCGGATTTTAAACGATGCCACGCCGACTCTTGCTCGCTGTGAAGCATTCGAGGTTCCTCTCTCTTCCTCGTGGAGTACACCATGGGATTCTTCAAACTAGCTGTTCTGCTTCTAGCTGTATTCCGGCAGACATGTTCCTCCCAGGATACATTAGCATATCGGGATGCGTCGCTGCCTCCCCGGTGACGTGCAGAAGAGCTGCTAAAGCTCATGACATGGGAAGAAAAGATCGGGCAAATAGGTGGTATCCGACGGCTCGCAGGAGCAAACTGCACATTCAACTAGACAAGCTTCGACGAGATACACAAGCTACAGAATGGGCAGATAGGTTGGTGCTCCGCCAGTTTAATCATTGTGCTGGGACTCATAAGCGTATAGGTGTCGGATCGAGTCTCAACCCACCAAGTTGCCTCCTGCCGAGCGCAAACCAAGTCAAACAGAGACAGCTCAACCCTACGTGTCTCGGTATTCCTTTCATGTCGGTCACCGATTCAATGGATGGAATACTGCTCATCAATGGAACGCTGTTCCCTGGAGCCTTATCCATGGCTCCCTCGTGGAATCTGCCACTGTATGGAGATGCCATTGCGGCTATTCGCGAAGAGCAGCTTGCGCTGGGAGTAAACTGGGTCCTATCACCTGAGCTTGACCTCGCAAAGGATCCACAATATGGACGAATTGGGGAAATGTAACTCCTTGGACCAAGCAGGTGAACCAAGAGACTGACGGCTGCCAGGTTCGGCGAAGCTCCCTACCTCGTGGGTGAATTCGGAACCAAGTACCCTCAGACCATGCAAGGAAGGGGTGACAATGGCTTCGTGAAAGTTGCCACGACAATTAAGCACTTTGTCTACGGTCAATCTAGTAGGGGTGTCAACATGGCCAGTCAACCAGGCGGCATCAATAATATTTTCAACGATGTCGGAGCTCCATTTGCCATGGTGATCGAAGAGGCAAAACCACTTTCGCTCATGGCCTCGTATGCAAGCGTGGACCAAGTTCCAATGTCCGCAAACGAATACATGATCCGGACCGCACTCCGAGAGGCCTTGCCTTGTTATGTCTGATGCTGTCGCAATCCACTCGCTGCATACGAATTCGCGAGTTGCATCCTCCGAATTAAATGCAGGGCCGTTGACCCTGCGTGCTGGCTTGATGAAGCTCTCGCCTCGGCAACTAGCTGTCTTCCCACAACTCGTCGCCGCTAACAATGACTCGCGCGTAGTGGATTTGATCGACCAAGCGGCATTGGCAATGCTCGAAATCAAGTTCGCAACGGGGATGTTTGAGAAACCACTGCCAACCCTGAAAGGCTTGGAACGCACGCTGAGGGCGGAGAACCATCTTGCAGTGAATCGAAATCTGTCAAGGGAATCCATCGTTCTGCTGCAGAACGATGGTCTCCTGCCCCTGAAAAAGGACAACGTTACCAAGGTGGCTCTGCTGGGACCGTTTGCCGAGCTGATCAACGCAGGCAGCTATGCCGCCAATATTACAAATTACTCTCCATTTGGTAACAGCCTCTGAGCGAGCCTTGTTACGGAACTAGCCGAAGAGAGCGTCGAGTATTTGGCAGCTGTCGATATTATTGATACGACCGACGAGTCCGGGATCCCAAACGCTGTTGCCACAGCGAAGAGCGCAGGTCTTGCCTTACTGATGCTTCGCTCTCTCTCCACCATGTGGGATGACCCGCTATCAAGCAAACGTACTGACGGTGAATTCTTGTCCCACGCAGACCTCGGATTTCCAGGGTTGCAGCAACAGCTGCTGGACGCAGTGCTTGACACTGGTGTGCCCACGGTCCTCATCCTCAGTGGGGGTCAGGCCTTCGCGCTCAACAATTCAACAATGAGAGCAAATGCTATCATTCATTCGTTCTTCGGTGGCGAGTTTACTGGTGGGTGACTCTCTTGTCGAGATCTTGTTCGGCAAAGTCAATCCAAGCGGTAAGCTGACTATGACACTGCTTCAGGATTCCGGAGCATGGCCGATTGCATATGACTACCTTAACTCGGACGACTACACCGGCGCCGCACTTTTTACGCCCGAAGAGACGTTCGATTGGAGTTTGCCAAGGTTGAATCGCGGCAACGCACCATTCCCATTTGGTTTTGGTCTGAGCTATACTACGTTCGACATGTCTGTGCCCACAGCAACATTGTCTACTGTTAACGGGGCGACCAGCTTCTCCGTGGCCGCTGTGGTTTCCAACACAGGTAGTGTGGCCGGCAAAGAGATTACCCAATTGTACTTTCGACAGCAACACACGCATATCATTGAGACGCCTAACAAGAAGCTTGTTCGTTTCCAGAAGATCGAACTGGCGGCCGGTGACTCTCAGAATGTAACCTTCACTGTACCCTGTCACGAAATGGGTTATTATTTCAACGGCAAATGGCAAGTCGATAGCGGGGACTACTCGTTTTATCTGGGAGCGGAATGATTTTCCTACAATAATCTGTATAGTAATTTTATTATTTATATCTAACGCGCTAATTATAGATTATAGTAGATAATTTTTTAAAATATTTTACTTTTTTTAAAAATTAAAGTATACACTCTTTTTTTTTTAGTATTTTTTAATAATATAAGTTTTATAAGTCCTTTATAAGGCGTTTTTTATATATATATATTTTTTTAAAGAGCTCTTTAATTTTAAGTAACTTATTTTTAATATACTATACTAGAAGCCCTATTAAAGTTAGTTATTTACTTACTTATATTAAATTTTAATTTTAAATAGTAATATAGTAACTAAACTAGTATAAAAAGTCTAATTTTTAATTTAAAATAATTATTAAAGTTTTACTTAGTTTTACGTATATACTTATAGAAGTCTTTTTTAATTTACTATTTTTTATTTTTTTTTAAAAAGCTCTAGGTTAAATAGGGTATTAGTATTATATAAAGAGAGGTAATGTATAGTGCCGAAACACTAGTCTAAAAAAGGTATAGGCTAAAAAAAGTTTTTTCCTTAGATATAGTTAAAAAAAATAAGCGTATATAAAAACTAGAAAAAAAATATTATTTATAGTTAGTAAACTTATAGCTATAGTATATAGTTTAATATATAACTTAGTGTACTAAAGTTTAGTACACTAGTATAGGGCTACTATTACCTCTACTTCTTTCTTTTCTTTAGGCTAAACTACTATAGTACTACTATACTATAATACGCCTACTTTATTATATTATTATTATTATTAAAGTTATATAATAGGACTTAGTATGTCGACGTAGCGTTTATTCTTAGTAGCTTATAGAGTACAGTTAGCTAACGTTTATTATAGATATACTAATAGTAACTTTACGTATTAGAGTATTAGTATAAAGTTTATAAAACTATTTAATATACTATCTTTTTAGGTAAAGTAGCGGTATAGATATACTTAAAATAATTATTATTATTAAATAGTATAATAATCGCGGAAATAGAAATAAAGGATATAAATAAGAATATAATAAATAAGTAAAAAATTTATTAGTAGAATAGTTTTATTAACTATAATTTATATTCTTAAATAATAACCTTAATACTATCTTATTAAATCTATTAATTTGTACTAGTACGGTTGCCTCGCGCACGTATATTATCATCGCCTAGAGAGGATCGAAGAGTGCGGACTTGAAGACGGTCAATGTAACAGTCGCCGCGTAAGGCTCTTCATACCAAGTTAGAGATATACAGGCTGCTTCGTCACAGAATAATTCAATTGTCCGTGCGTCGGTTGCGGCACATGTTAATATCCTCCATGTACCACTTTAAATTCGATCTGCCCTGTCCCTGTGGGAAGGTACCAAATCCATGGTACCGGCGAGAACTTGATCTATGTTACAGAGTAATTCGACAGTGTTTGCGTTCAAAATGTCAACCTTTGTCGACCTAAAAATAATGCTGTGAGGTTACCGTGCAGCTATCTTCCTACATTGCCTTACTAAGAGTTCTCCTTCAATCCTCCTTGCCTAGTCTATAAGACTAAACTATATACTTAAAATCCCTTATTCCTAGCTATACTTTATTCTAAATATTAATCTTGATATATTTAGACTTAGAACCTAGTAATAATATTTTTAATATATTAAGGTTCTATATTTTAGCATTTTAGTTATTTCTTTATTCTTAAATTTTAATAAATTTATATATATATATATATATTTATATACTAATCAAACAAATAGTGTGGCTGTGGTGCCTTAGGGCGACTAAAAGAGATTTTAAAAAAGGAGGAGTATGTGTATACCTTTATTATTTATATATTTATAATATAATTAATTAATTAGTTTAAGTTAAAAGTTCACTATATTAGTTAGAGCAGCGCTCTAGAGTGACGCTTTAAAGGGGGGTGACAAAAAAAAAGCGTAATTAAAAAAGTTACATTTTTTAAAAATTTATATAAAATTAATTACTAAGCCTAAAAATACGAGAATAATACCGTTTTAAAGAGAAAATTATGGAGAATGTTATAAGTATTCTAGTCACTACTTATTACGTATATGTAATAAATTAAAATTACGTAAATAGAGAGACTTTTTAGCTCCTATTTTAAGTCCCTATAACTTTTTAGTTAGTAAATATATTTAACTAAAACTTTAACTATACTCTTTTAGGTCTACTATAGATTACGTAACCTAAATTTAAAAAAGAATTTATTATATAATAATAAATTTATATAATTAGTAAAAATTTCACTTTTATTTATATAATTACTAATTACGTAATATATTATTAATATTATAGTATATAATAATATCTTTTTAATTTTATAAACTTAGACTCTTATTCGCTTAATATAGCGCTAAAATTAATAAATCTTAAATCTAAAGCTAATTTTTTATGAAGTAAATACTCCTATTCTAATAATTATTTTAATTTTAAAAAGAGCTTCTAATAGTATTTATAATACTATACAACGTATTAAAAATAAAAAATAATAATTATTATATACATAAAGCTAAAAGTAATAGAGTTTTTAAGGTAATTTTAAGAGAAAAAAATTATTAATAGAGACTTAATTTAAAGTCCTAAAAAAGAAAATAAATAACTATTATTAAACAATAGTTTAAATATTTTAAAAATATTCTTATAAAGGGCTTTTTATAAGAGTTTTATTATAATATTAATATAAGTACTAAAAAACTTATAATTAACTAAAAAAAATACGAAAAAATAATTAATATACGCTAATATAAATATAAAATATATTAGAAATATATATTTTTATACTAATCGAATAAATAGTGTGGCTGTGGTGGCTCGGGGCGACCAAAAGGGGTTTCAAAATAGGAGGAGTATATGTATGCCTTTATATATTAGAAATATAAATATAAAAAAAATTATATTCTCTAATAAGTTAATAATATAGAGGGAAAAGATTAGAAAGGAGTATTATAGAAAAAGAAGTAAAAATATAATTAAAAAAGAACTGGCTATTAGTTAATTATAAAGTACGTTATTTTAATATTTTAATATTTTAAAATATATTAGATTCTATATATTTTACTATTATAATTTTATTATCTTGCTATTAATTATATTAATTATTTTATAAGTAATAATTTAATAGTCTGAGTTTAGAATACTATTTAATAAATAGCTAGAAGTTATTTAGCATTTATTAAAATATCTAATATTTATATATTAATCTAACAAATAGTTTGGCTGTAGTGCCTCAGGGCAACTAAAAGGGATTTTAAAAAAGGAGGAGTATATATATGCCTTCATACTTAATATATTAAAAAAGTTAGGTAAGGCTAGGTCGAAAAATTAAAATATCTAAAATTTTTTATTTCTTTTAATAATAAAAACTATATATATAAAGTCTTTATATCTAAAGTTAAACTAAAGATAAAAAGGGGTAAGTTACTTAATAGATTTTTTAGTACTTTTTTTAATATAATATAATATATATATATTATTATATTATATAATAGTTATAAAGTTTATATTAATATTAATATACGGTAGTAATTTTAGTAAGATAACGTCTCTATTTAAAATATAACGTACGTTTTAAACTATTTTAATAATAAAAAAATTATATTTTTATTTTATTTAGCCTATACTACTAATCTAGCCTCTATAGAAAATATATAGTATTATTTAAAATATAGACTAAATAATAATAAATAGGCTAATTTAGGTATAGAACTAAGTCTAAAAAGTATAAAGGCCTTTAAAAGAGCTAAAATAAAAATATAATATAAAATAGTATAATACGTTATTAATAATTATATTTTATTACCCCCTACCTATTATAAGGTAGTTATAAAAGCTTATAGATATTACCTAATAAGTCGCGCGCTAAATCTTAGTAATTGTATAAAACTTTTTATACTTTAACGCAGATCTTAAAAGAAAGACTAAAATTATAAATAAAAATAACTAAAGGTAAAAGAAACGTATAGGTATAATAGTAAGTAAGTAAATAGTAAGAAAATAAGTAGCGTATATATATAAAGAGATTTTTTGGATAGTAAATTTTATCCTATAGATAGCTAAAGTAATAATTAAAAAAAATTTAAGAATAATAAAAGTAGTAAATAGAATAGACTAGCTCTATAAAATAAAAATCTATAAAAAAAGTCTATAAAGTAGTATTAGTTAAAAAGATAAAATAAAATATTATAAAAATAAAAATTTAACGCGATAGGCTTATAAAGTAGTTAAAAATTAACTAAAATTTTAAATTATAGGTATTTTAAAGGCGTTGTTAGGTTATAATATTAGTTAAAATAGTTAAGGGCGCTAGTAGTTTTAGCTCTAAATAAAGCTTAAATCTAGTAACTATAGTAAGTACGAGTAATATATTATTTACTAGTTTATTATTAAAAATTTAAAAATTTAACTTTTAGTAATAATTATATAATTAATATATTAAGATATAAAAATAATCTAAAAACTAATAAAATATAGTATCTATTATTATATATATAAAAATAAGCTAATTTTACACCTCAAATAAAAAGTTATAATAGCCTAAAGTAGGGCCTAAAAAATTATTTATATTTACTAATTTTTTACTACCCTAAAACCCCTTAGTAAGTAGCTTCTAATAGTATAAATAGAATTTCCTAGTTTTTCTCTTTTAAACTTTATTTTTCTTATATTTTTTAGCTTACTAATTAATAAGTTATATAACTTTAAAAAAGGTATCTTTTTTAATTACGCTTTTTTTTTGTCACCCCCCTGTAATAGCTCCGCTCCGGAGCGTGACGCCGAAATCCCCATCACTGCATAACGCACTCCGTCCGCATCACCGATGGCCATCAACACTTCAATTCGGCAATAGCGCTTAACCGCGCGCGTCTTGTGTTCAGCACTCTCCAGACACCGCACGCATAGCTCGGGATTTGTCCAGACCGCTCGCGATCCGAGACCATCTTGTCCTCTTGCCGTGTCGTCCGCAGAATGTTGAGTCGTAGATTCCACGTGGATTCTGACCGAGAACGAGGGAGTGGACTGTGGCAAGAGGGAAGCAGTCCAGCAAAGGTTGCGCGCCTGGCTGCAGGAGATGGGGTGTGTTGGTGCTAGGCGGTACAGAGGGACGGGATGGGGTCGCCTGGAGTTACAGTGTGGAGGTCATCAGCACCAGCGTCAGCATCAGCACGACTAGCATTGAGTGAAACGGCGCTATTAATATCGTTTAATCTTTTCACAACAGGCGGTGGTTATGCAGATTCTCTCCTTCACCGACTTGGTGTCCCCGAAACGCACCGCTTCCCCACGCTGCGATCAAAGGGCATCAAGATGACCAAAGGGGGGTGTCTGTGTGGCAAGATTACATTCGAGTTTTCTGGTGAGCCTATCAAGACGGTAAGCTACACTCTTTGATACGCTCCCTTCTGCAGCTTGCAAGCTGACAACATGTAGATGCTCTGCCATTGCACCAATTGCAAACGGTTAACTGGCACTACCCACTCGACAAACATCACCGTACCAACCATGTCGCTCCGGTTCATCGGCTCGCCGCGGCAGTTCCACTTCCACTCGGGACAAGGCCCCGATTTCACGATATCGTTCTGCGGGACGTGCTCGAGCACGCTGTGGAAGGAGAGCGATGCGGAGGGCTTCAAGGGGTACCTCATCGTACAGGCCGGGACGCTAGCGGAAGAAGTCGATTGGTATCCGCCGGATGGAGAAATCTTCACACGGCAGAGGACGAAGTGGGTAGGTCCGATGGAGGGCGTGAAGCAGTTTCAGGGTACGGATGTGGGACTGCAAACAACTCTTAGCGGCTGGATCGGGTTTTGTTCTTCGCGTAGCATACTTGGTGCATTAGCATGCGTAAGGAAGGTATTGCAGTGTTTTGCGCTATACAATGCTTGTCGCTTCGGCATGCGATCGAATGGGTAATGCGCCTTCACTTGCCTTCGGCGGCGGCTTTTGCTGCCGCCGCCTCCCTCTTTCGCCGCAAGTAGCGTTCCTTTGCGCTGCTGATGTCGCTGGCTGTCTTCTGGCTCTTACTCGCGTGTTGCAGCTTTCTGGCCTCTTCGGCCTCTTCGTCTGCCTTTCGCTTTGCCGCTGCCTCGATCTGCTGGGCCACCATCTGCGTGTGCCTGGCGCGGATGTCGTTTCGTACGGCATTGCGGCCTTGGAAGCTGCTGGCTGGTCCTGCCGGCCTCGCGGGCGGTGGTGCCGTCGTGGTCGCCGTCTTGGGCTTCGCAACGATGTTCAGGCCCGCCGAGAGGAGCTGTCGCTTGTCCGCCACCTGGCCTTCGTCATTCAAGATGATGTTCTTGCCTTGGGCGCGCAACTCGGCGGCCAATTCTGCATCCGTCTTCTCCTTAGGCTCTTGCTCCAGCTTCACACCGGATCTAGCCAGCTCGGCCGCGGCTTCCATGGCCTCTCGGTGGCGCTTCTCCTCCTCCATCAGCATCTGCTTGCGGAAGGCTTGCATGCCAAACTTGCGCCGCTTCTCGTCCTCGGCCTCCTGCTTCCTCCGGTCTTCTTCCTCGGCCCTGCGCGCTTCTTCCTGTTGCAGCTTGTAGGCACCCGTGACAAACTTGTCCTTGTCGGCGAAGGCGTCGCCCTCGGCTTCGCGCTCGCGCTGCAGCAGCTTGTCGCGCGCGCGCAGCTGGTCCTTCTTGCGCTGCTCGGCCGACACGAACAGGCTGTCCATGTACTTTGGCTTGCGCGCAGCGGCGTCTTCGCGCGCGGCGGCCTTCTTCGCCAGCTGCCGTGCGTGGATGACATCGTAGGCGGCGTCGTAGTCGTAGAGGGAGGCATCGAGCGCTTCGGCCTCGGTGGCGCGTCGTTCGGCCTCCTGTGTGCTCGCAAGGTTGGCGGCAATGGTAGGGTCATGCTCCCTCCCCAGCGGCTTGCGCGTCGGCGGCGCGAGGGGTCCGGGCTTCGCTTTGGCTTTCGGCGCAGGCTTCTCAGTGTTGGACGACGGCGCTGCCGTGTCGTCGAGGTTGAACTCGGTGATGTCCTCGGCGGCGTCGGCAGCCTTTGCCACCGCCTTTGGCTCGTCCGCGTCCTCGTCGAGCAGCAGCTTCTTCTTGCCCAGCGCGGGTTTGCCGACGCCGTGTGCGATCTTGCTCTTCAGACCGAACTTGAGTGCCATGGCGAGGGCTGCCGGGTGGTGCGGAAGGAGGGGCGGCTGTACGAGTTGGCGCAGCGCTCTTCTCCGTTGACCATGCCAAGGCTTTGGGGACAGCCACCTCCACGACCTCCGCTGATGCGCCCATAGCCTCCATGCGCGACGGGCAGCTGCCACGCCACCGCCCTCAGCATGGAGGGCCTCTACGCCAGCGCAAAGGCATCCAGATTCCACTTCAAGACGAGGAAGCGCGCACGCCGCGATGACGACGAAGCGCGCGACGATAGCCCCAAGCGGTCCGACCAAGGCGGCCGCCGCTCCAAGCGCAGACACACGCAGCGCGACCGTCCTTTGACGCGCACCGGCGACTACGAGGACCCCGCCCACCGCTACCGCGAGTCGCTCCTCGACGGCCTGGACACGCCCGACGTCGACCCGGACACCCTGTTCCGCGAGTCCATCTTCGATGCCATGGCGGACGACGAGGGCGCCGACTACTGGGAAGGCGTCTACGGCCAGCCGGTCCACATTTACCCCAACACCCAGCCGGGCCCTGACGGCACGCTGGAGCGCATGACCGATCAAGAATACGCCGACTTCGTGCGGACCAAGATGTGGGAGAAGAGCCACCAGCACATTCTCGAGGAGCGCGCGGCGAGGCAACAGGCGCAGCAGAAGCGCAAGGAGTGCAACCGCCTGCTAGCGGAGCAGGCTGCCAAGGAGGAGCAGCAAAGGCAGAAGAGCCGGCGGCAAATGGAGGAGAGTCTGCAGCGTGCCGCGGAGCGCGAGCGGGCGAAAGAGGCCGAGGCGTCGTGGGCAAAGTACCGCCGCAAGTGGGACCATCTCAGGCGCCTGCACGAGCCTGGGCTCGAACATGCGCCCGACGTCATCCCCTGGCCGGTTGTCTCTGGCAGGGCGGACCACGTCGAAGCAAAGGAAATCGAGCGCTTCTTTGCATCGTCCACCAGCTGGAGAGAAGATGCGCTGTCCTTGCTGAAGGTCGAGCGCGTGCGTTGGCATCCTGACAAGATGCAACAGCGTTTTGGGCGGCACATCGACGCCGCCACTATGAAGCTCGTCACGGCTGTATTCCAGGTCGTTGACCGTCTCTGGAACGAACGGAATCTCCGCCGCAGCTGAATGCGGAATCGTCATGTGCAGCACAATCAAGTGTCTTGGCGTCCGCGCTGCCTCCGCGATCATCTCCACGCGACCCATGTTTCGACGCCCTCTCAATATATTCAACTCGATTCATAGCGTCCTTCGTTGCAGCACTAGCAACAACCCTTTAATAGTAACCTCTCGGCCTCGTTGGCACCGATATTTGTTCCATTTATCGTGCTTCGTCTCCGCAACCCCCTGCCACCTTTCATCACCTTGAGCTATCTTGAGATAATATTCGCTGGTCGCCAAGCATTCCGTCCTTGGCGTTTAATCAAGATATGACAAGGCTACGGCAATCACGCGCTTGGTACAAGGCTTTGACAGACATCCAGTCCGGCTAAATCGTTTCGAGTCCTGCTCGGAAAGCTTTTCGCACCATTCTATGAGATGTCGCGGAACCCACACACGTAACGCCAAGAGTCCACGATGGATGTCCCGCTGCGATCCCACTCTGGTGTCTTCCATGTCTTGTGTCACTGAGAAAAACAGTTTCTGACGAGTAACCTCGGCACTACTGTCCTCAGTCACGACTACCAACTGCGTGTGTCCTCTACGTCAACACTATGAGCCGGGTTTGCAAATGATGGGACTCGAGCAGTATATTCAGTGTTTGCAGGCTCATAGTAGTTTTGGGTGAGATATAGCCGGTGGCTTTGATGCGCCTCCAGCAAAGTCTGGGGTAGTCAACAAGGCCCTGGGATATGCTTCCCATCCATGTATCCCACCATATACGCCTGCAATTTGACGCCACTACACACCGGTAACCACTTCCACTCATGCCCCAGTCGAGGGACCCACTCTGGTCCAACCGATATTGTCTTCTTGGCAATAAGGGTTCGCTGATGTCCGTATCAGCATCAATCTATTCCAAGTTCGATCAGAGACTAGCATATAAGGCCTCTGGGATCTGCTCCCAGAATATCACCACGCACCTTCAACAACTCAGTCCTCAACATGGTCGCTCTCTCCTCCGTCTTCCTCGCCCTTGGTACCGCTGCTTCGGTACTCGCCAGCCCGGTCAACTTCACCACCCCTCTCGCCCTCCTCGAGCGCGGCGTCCAAACCTCACCCGGAACCGGCACCCACAATGGCTTCTTCTACTCCTTCTGGACTGACGGCCAGGGCCAAGTAACCTACAACAACGAGGTACAATCTTGTTCTTATCGTCCCACTATACCAATGCTAAGCTCAACAGGCTGGTGGCAAATACTCTTGCTCCTGGAACAACGTCGGTAACTTTGTTGCCGGCAAGGGTTGGAAGCCCGGAGCTGGCCGCACCGTCACCTACAGCGGCACCTGGAATGCCGCTAATGTTAACTCGTACATCTCGCTGTACGGCTGGACCCGAAACCCTCTCGTCGAATATTACGTTGTCGAAACCTACGGCAGCTACAACCCAGCATCTGCAGCTCAAAAGAAGGGTTCCATCAATGTTGACGGCGGCACCTACGACATCTTGCAGACGACTCGTGTCAACCAGCCGAGTATCGAGGGCACCAGCACGTTCCCCCAGTTCTGGAGTGTTAGACAACAGAAGAGGGTCGGCGGCACGATCAATGTCCAGGCGCACTTTGATGCGTGGACCAAGTATGGATTGAAGCTGGGTTCGCATGACTACCAGATCCTCGCCACGGAGGGATATCACAGCAGTGGTTCAGCGTCCATTACTGTCCAGGGCCCATAGATTCGGTTCCACGTGTCAGAAGACCGTCCTCGGACAAAGCATGACGGTGGTCTCGCCTTTCTTGTAGATAGCTCCATAGGACCAATGTACAAATGCCAACTCACGATATCACAATTGCGGATGCCCTTGTTTGTATATCAAGTGTTGGTGTACTTGTACGCAATTACGACATCTACGCCTGCACTTCGTCCAAAGGTCTACTTGTACTCTTGTTCTGAACGGCCTGCTTTGCGCTTTATGCTTCGTGGAGGAACACTCAAATCATCCACTTTATAGTCTGTGCACCCAGGTAGTGCCATCTATTTCTTTGCGTTTATCCTTGGGAGCTATATCGACTTGGTGTACGCTACGTCCTCACTTAACACAGAGGGGTAAAACCAGAGGCGCTATAACCAGGGCCTGTCAAACATAGGGTAGTGCCATCTATATACACCACCTCCGACCTCAGTCACGTGGCTACAACATCTAAAGCTGCGCACGAACAGACTTACGATACGGAAACCTCTCCCACGGCTCCGGAAACCCGGCCCCACGAATGAAATCGAAATGCGTTACGCCATCCATCGGCCTATCACTCCCCGAGTCAATCGCCGCAACAGCTGCGGTCAGAAAAAGCGACTGCTTGATACGAAATTCCGGCAAATGGTCGTAGGGCTTGGACGTTTTCTGCGCGTGCGCTATGCCGCGAATGAGCTTCGACATGTGGCCGTCATCTTCATGGTAGGTGGCTCGCTCAAAGACCTCTGGCCAGCCCTGATTCTTCAACTTCGAAGGGTGGGATGCGAGCCAGTCGAGGCGGATCTCGGGGCTGTCGTGACAGGCGTAGGTTAGTGGGTAGATTCTGCCTGTGTATTCTAGGAGGCGTGCTTTTTGCTCGTTTAAAAGAGATGGTTCGGAGAGGAAGACTGAGAGGCCAATGCTAGAGGTCACAGTATGGAGCAGGCTGAAGTCGAAGACGCAGATATATGGGGGTCGCTGAGCGCCTGCAGTGAGATAGACTACTCGTCGTAAGCAACGGTCTACTTGAAGGAGTGTGAATATGATGGAGCTGCTCACCCGCTGTATTTTGGATTTCGGCACAAGCACGTTCGATGTCGTTGGGATCGACTCGAAACCGCGCGGCTATTTTCAGTAATTCCGGTTTTGCATTCTTCAGTACTCCGTCCCTTGCTGGCTCCATGTCCATAGCAAACTGGCCACTTACAGGCCTCGTTTGACTGTGGTAGGATGGACTGGATGAAGTACGAATGATGTCATCCGCACGACACATGTCGATGAGATCCGACAGTGGCAGGCTTGGCTGCTCCCTTTTCGCGGCGAGAGTCTCGGCTTCAGTGAGATACTCCGTGTACCACCAGTCGTGATGCACACAAGCTTGTGCTAGGCCTTCGGCTAACATCTTGGCTTGACGGAATTCGAGTGCCAGGCTGATGTGGATGATGCCATGCACGTACCCTGGTTTCCATGTCAGCACGATGTGGTACCTCGAAGACTGCTCGGACTCGACTGAAACCCACCCATGTAGATTCGACACAGTATATCATTTGAGATCTCCGTTCCATCCATGAGATATTTGTGTAACACTTTCTGGTATCCGAGCTTGTCAATCTCATTGATGAAGAAGCGCGTAAAGTTCGCAAAATTGAGTTCGTGACCCAAGCAGCGTTTGAAAACTGTTGGGTCGACTAGATCTCTGACCATGGTTTGCTGAATTTGAACAGGAGCACGCTGATATGTGACATTTCGTTCGTACTGGGAACGCAAAGTCGCTGGCTTGGCGCCTAGGGCCCATATCATCACGAGATGATGGGCGATGTGGTTGTGGAAGTACATCCGTAATATGTTGAGATGCGAGCATTCTCAAGTCTAAGGATTAACTCACTCCTCTCTCATCTTCGGTGCTTGTAAATATGTGGTTGTTGTTGAAATTTTCCTCCAGTAGCTCCTCCAGTTCCTGCGAACTCGCCTTGGTAATGGTAGCCGCGTGAGTCAGACCCGAATTGGCCACAGGGTCAAAATGGAAAGTGGTAGTATTCTCGAGTCCCATGGTGTTGAGTTCCTCTAACGCTGATTTGACGGTGGGGGTATGTTGGCCAGAGGCAAGCAGTAGGCTGTCCGAGTCTGTCGTCCTCCCTTTGGATCATCGAGTGATGCATAAATAATAATGAAATGAGTCAAGGTAAAATCCCTCCGAATATTGCGTCGTAAGCTCTTCATGACGTTTACAAATTATGAAGACGATCATTTAGCTTGTTCAGGCACAGATACATACGCGCAATTCCTTCAAGATACCCATGAAGCCAATGAATTTTCGTCTGATGCCAGCACCAAGTGGAGCAGCCGTTTCGGGTGATTATGATCCTAGGCTTATTTGTCAGGGTACGGCATCGAAAAATCCGCGGGGATGATGTGCGGCATATCATTTCCGTATTGGTCGTTCTTCGAGACTCCGAGGTCGCTTTGTAACCGGTGACTATTCCAGAGAATATTGCTATAACTGCATTAAAGTGGAACCACCAAAATCTCGGAGCGAGAAGAACCGATACCTCATCGATCATAGTGATTACTTTGATTACTCTCCGAAGCTAAAATGCTGTTGTTTACGTCCGGGTACGGCTGCTCGATTAGACTGCGTGCGTCCGTATTTACGGCGCTGAAGCCCAACGCGCCAAAAGCAGACCAACTCTCATCATGGGTGCTCCAAACTTCCAAAAATTGCTCTCCAAGCATGTCTTGATCATCGGGGGATCCTCTGGCATAGGTTTCGGCGTTGCTGCAGCCTCGCTTGCAGCTGGGGCCAGAGTATCAATCTCCTCATCCTCACTCCAAAAGGTCCAATCCAAAGTCTCACAACTTAAAGAATGGTATTCAAAGAGCGAGATTGAAGGATTCGTGGCGGATCTCAATAAACCTACGCTGCAAAGGGATTTACATGGTCTCTTCGAAAAGGTTGGAAAATTGGACCACATCGTATTCACCGCATGCGATCCACTCGAGCTCGTTCCCTGGTAGGACTTGACTCTACAGCAATACTCCAAAGCTGGACAGATGCGACTTTACGCACAATTCTTCGTCGCACAGGTCGGTCAGCGATACCTCAACCCTGGGCCAGAGTCATCGATTACGTTCACATCGGGAACATCGTCCGAGAAACCAACGGCTGGATGGGCCATGGTGGCTTCTTTTGCCGCCGGCTTGAAAGGTCTAACTCGCAATTTGGCGGTCGACTTGAAGCCGATTCGGGTCAATTGTGTGAGTCCTGGATATGTCGCCACGGAGCTGTGGGGCAGCATGGATGATGCAACAAGGGAGGGTATCTTCGATAATTTGAGGAAGACACTCCCAACCGGGGCAGTTGGAAGACCCGAGCAGGTTGCTGAAGCTTATCTGTGGTTGATGAAGGATTCGAACGTGACAGGGACTTGTGCCGAAACCAATGGAGGGATGAAGTTGTAAGACAGTGGAGCTGGCTCGAGGGTAATTGCCAATATCATTGTCCAACTCCTAGCAAAATCATCCAAACCTAGCAATATGCGGCCTACCGCTCCCTGCGTCAAAGCCAGGCCCAGGATTGTGATTGGCTTGCGAAGGCTTGACTGATAAGTTGGAAATGCCCTAGTTATCACTGCAGAGTACAGAAGGTTCGCCGTATCCTCACGTGAGCAAGATGCTAGCATAGGAAAGGTAGGCGCTACGATCACGAAGGAGCTAATACCCAACTGTAAGCCCAAGACACCCACAGTCACGTGGCCTACCACTGACTAATCAGTCCACTCCTAACGGATGGCGCTGCTCCCACCAGAGAGAGGGCTGTGGGCCTGGCGGTGTGCAGTCATGCCGCAGCCTGGCAACACTTCGAAGCAGTCTACATTAAGCAGGTCGGAAGGAATGTGCCAGAGCGTGACACGTATTGTGGTCGTGAAGCTGTCTAGGACGGCCAAATGAACGTCTACTGTTCTGCCAAGCTTATGCCAAGCTTACGACACGCAGTTAGGCAGAGAGTGGCTAGTGCAAGCGAGTGGCCATCCCCCAAATCACACGTGAAGTCGAACTTTTCGACTTTGAATTTCCCCACAACCATGGAGTGAAATGCCGTAAGATTGTAAATATAAGCTACTCGCCTTAACATCTCTATCGTATCACGCTCTGAGTGCTCCCGGTTTTATGGTTCTCTAGATTTTGGAAAGTGGGGGGCCAAAACTAGGCTCGGGGGTATGGATCTAGATAACTGTAGACTCTAGAGCTCCAAAAGATTAATATAGTACAGGTGTTAAGGTAATTAGCTTGTATTTATAATCTTACAGCATTTTATCCAGTGGTTGTGGGGGTAGCACTATGGACCACGTATGTCGTGACTGTCGGGAGTATCATATGCGAGCCATCGCCTCCCCTGCTAGTACCGTAGTAAAATAGGCACTAATGCTTATAAGTAGGGTCGCAAGGGTGATAAATTACAGGGGGGTGAAATAAAAAAAGCGTAATCGAAAAAGATTAGTTTTTAAAAGTTTAATAACTCTATAAGTATTATATTTGAAAATTAAAAATAAAGTTTATTTATAGGAAAAGTTATATAATATAATATAATAAAGTCTAATTAGGCTTAGCGTATTTATAGCCTTAATTATATAGTCTTAAATTTAAGACTTTTTTTTTACTTAATTTTACGTATTTATAACTTTTTAACTAGTGTATAGAATTAGCTATAATATATATATATATATTACTATTTTATATATATTACTTATATAAATATTTATAGTATAAATTAATAATATCTTACTAAAATTATCTTATATTTTATTAAAATAAAGAAATAGTAAAAATTAATAAATCGTGTTATATATCTTCGGTAATTAAGATGTTATATAATTTTAAATATAATTTTAAGTATTACAGTCGTAATTAATAGTTAATAATATATTATTATTATAAGATAATGTATACTTAAAATTTAACTAACCTAGTTAGATAGTAATAAAATATTAGCTTTTTAATATTTTATATAGTCTAAAATATAAGATAAAAACTATTTAATTATCTTTACTATATAAGAAATTATAAGACTTTAAGTTTATAAAACTTTAAAAAGTTTTTAGTTATTACTAATTTAATATAGCAGTAAATTAAATAATTATTTTATTTTTAAACTTATTATATAGTTCTATATTTATTTAGTATTTTATATTTTTAAAAATAAGTTAAATATATAGTATTTTAAATAACGTCTAAAATCTCTAAATTAAGACTTTAAATTCTAAAGTTAAATTACTAAATATTTAGATAAAAATAATACTTAATAATTATTTTATAAATATGTTATAGTAATTATTAATATATATATATTTTATAGCTAATTCTATACGCTAGTTATAAAGTTATAAATACGTAAAATTAAGTAAAAAAAAAGTCGTAAGTTTAAGACTATATAACTAAGACTATAAATACGCTAAGCCAAATTAGGCTTTATTATACTATATTATATAACTTTTTCTATAAATCAAAATTTCTATAAATTTTTAAATATAATAATACTTTTTTTTTAATCTAGCCTTACCTGACTTTTTTGATATATTAAGTATAAAAGTATATATATACTCCTCCTTTTTTAAAATCCCTTTTAGTCGCCCTAAGCTACCACAGCCATACTATTTGTTTAATTAGTATATAAATATATAATAATACTTATAGAGTTATTAAACTTTTAAAAACTAATCTTTTTAATTACGTTTTTTTTATTTTATCCCTCCTATAGTACTTATATTTATAGAGTACTCTTCTTTTTTTAAAATCTTTTGTAATAACCTCTCAGTAATATTTAGACTATTTTCTATTAATAGTCTTTAATTTTTTTTTAGGACTTTTTATTAAGTCTCTATTAATAACTTTTTTATCTCTTTTAGTTAAATTTAAAACTTAGTCTTTTTTAATCTTTTTTATATTATAATTATTACTTTTTTATTTTTTATACGTTATATAGTATTATAAATAGTGTTTTCTAACTTATTTAAAATTATAGCAATTAAAAAAGATAGATTATTTACTTTTAAGAGAAGTTAAACTTTAGATTTAAGTTTTAAAAATTTAATACTATTTTAAAGAAATAGAAGTTTAGGTTTATAAAAGTTAAAAGATATTATACTATACTATAATATTAATAATATGTTACGTAAGTAGTAATTATATATATATAAACTAAATTTTTATAATTAATATAATTTTCTTATTAGATTACTAATATACTTTAAAAAACTAGTTACGTAACCTATACTAGACCTAAAATAGTATAGTTAAAATTTTAGTTAAATATATTTACTAACTAAAAAGTTATATAAACCTAAAAAAGGAATTAAAAAATTACTATATTTAGGTAATTTTAATTTATTATAGGTAATAAATAAGTAGTAACTAAAATTCTAGTAAAGATCTTTTTAATATTTTCTTTAAAACGGTATTATTTTACGTAGTTTTAGACTTCGTAATTAGAAAGTTATATTATTTTAAAAAAGGTATCTTTTTTAATTACTCTTTTTTTCTGTCACCCCCCGTAATAATAAAGAGTAATATATTAATTAATATAGTATATTAATAATTAAAATATTATATAGTATAAGTATATAAAAACTATTTATAATAGTAAAAAATATTAACTTTAAAAACCGGTCTTAATAGAGACCTAGAGGTTTTAAAGTTATAATAAAATAATTAATACAGAATATTTTATTTTATTTAGTTATATACTAAGCTATTTATTTTTATTATTTTAGATCTACTAGCTATTGTTCCTTTATAGTCCTTATAGCCTAATTTAAAGAATTCTTTAGTATTTAGGCCTTATATACCTATTACGCTTTTATAATATTATATACCTACAGCTCTGCGATATACCTAGAGTTATTTAACCTACTCTTATATAAAGTTTTTAAGTTACTTTATTATTTTTATATAAAGTTCTTATTTAACTATAAAAGTTTTATAAATTATTAGTCTTAGTAGTAGACTTACCGAGATAGTAGTTATATTTAAAATAATTATTACGTACTATCTTATATTTTAAGTATTTAGTAGGTGTCTAAAAGTACTAATAATACTAGCTTTTTATCTAATCTATAAAGCGTTCTGTCTTATTATTTATATCTTAGTTAAATCTTTAGCCTTTTAGTAATAACTATTATAAGTATATATTATTTTTTAGTTATATTAGATATACTATTATATAATATTATACTAAAAGTCGCGTAAGCGCCGCCGTTATTTTATACTAATTATAGGAGGTTACTTATTTTAATTTTAACTTTTTTATTATTTTCTTTTACTTACTTTGTTTAAGTTTAATAAAATATATATATATACTTTATAGCGCGCGCTGTAAACTATTTATATATATATTACTAGTAAGCTATTTTATAGTACGTTAAGAGTATATATATTAGTTATTAAATACTACTATAATACGTACTGTAAATAAATAATTTTTATATCTTTTTTTTATAAATACCTACTTAGTATTAGTTTACAATAGTAAATATATAAGTATAAATTATTATAAAATAATAAATTATACTAAGCTATAAATCTATTAAGTACTATTAAACTATTATTATATACCTGTCTTAGCGCGGTACTTTTTTTAATTAGACTTAATATAGTACTTTTAAGAGCTAGTTATTAGATCCTATAGTATATATAATACTTTCTTTCCTAATTAGGTAGTTACTAATAGCAACTTTATTATAAAAGAAAAAAAAACTTTAAAAAATTTTATTATAAAAGCTCTTATATAAAGTTTTATAGTTTTAAGTTATTAGTAGTACGTTAATATTGGGGTATATATTATCTATTTTTGTACACTAACTGTCTCGGCACGGTACTCCAGCTACCGCTAACCCCCGACCTTACCCGAAAGCACTATTATTCAACCATGAACCTCGACTCTACCATGAACCAAGAAAGACCGAAAAAGCGCCGACTAGCCTGCGATAGTTGCCATCGAGGCAAGACAAAATGCTCTGGGGGAACGCCCTGCACTCTTTGCGTAGAGGGAGGAAGACCGTGCACTTACAGCGAGCCATCTCGACTCGGCAGACCCAGGGGAAGCAAAAACAAGCGAACGTTAGAGAGACGCCAGACTCAAGAGGGGGGTGACATCAGGTACGATCGTGGCCCTCAAGGCCTTGGGCTGGACATACAAAACTCGATAGGCCTCGGGCAGTGTCAAAACCAGCACCAGCTAGGTCAACCTATGCCGACGTTTGAAGGAACCAGAGATGACAGTAATACTATAACTCCGATACGCACCTGGAGTGACACTGGATTAGCCGCCTCTCTTTTGGAGAATCTTCCAATCGATTTCTTCAACCCGCCAAACGGGGAGGAGTCAAGTTCCGATAGAAGGGCAAGTCAGACTAGCAACGAAGAGGTAGGACTGCCATCCTCACAGCCCCCTCCGGCGGATCGCGGTCGATCTAATGACACATCTTTTGAGGACCTGCTCGGTAACCTCGAACGCACAATGTCAAACACAACTTCATTCAACAATTTTCCCGCTATAGGATTGGCCATATCTTCTACAGGAAGCGGTTATACATTCGGAACTTCACAATTTCCTGCCAGTCTCACTCCTCAGCACTTGCCGAACCTCCTGGACGATGTCTCGATGCCTTCGCCAGATGCAATGGACTCGTCAGGTACAACCACTTGCGAGTGTCTGGACAAACAGGTCAGATTACTTTTCCGGATGGACAAAATCGAGCAAGAGCAGAAGACATCATCTCCCGATGTCGCGCTCGTAGCCGCCCGCGAGGCAATGGAGCAATGGGATAGCCTACGTCAGTGCACTGCATGCAACAAAGGTAGCACCGAGGGCGTCTTTCTCATGTTTCTCATGAGTATGCGATTTTTATTGCGTGCGTTGCGGTGCTCCTTTGCAAATGCGGCGGTGGCTGGGATGGCTACCCAGCAACGCTCCTCGGTTGAAGATTCTGCCGCTACATGCCGCAGCAACTGGCGCGTATTGATTGGCAAATATGAAGCCACTGAGGACGAGTACAAAATCACGTCAAGGATGCTAATTATTCTGGCTGTGCAACGAATTGAAACCGCACTGGCTTATGCGAAGACACGTCTGCAACAACGGCAGGCTGCAGCACGCCTAGAGACTGAAGGCAACAAAAGGAGGGCGGAAGCTATTGCAATATTTGATAGACTTATCCAAGGTGACAAGCGGGCCCTTCTCACCGAGAATGGGTTCGACAGCCATATGGGAATGCTTTTGCATGGACTGGAGGGAATTCTTGGATCAAGCTGATCTTCTTGCGATGCTACCATTGATAGAATGGCCAAAATTCTTTTACGGAGTCAGTCAAAAGTCTGAAACGTCTGTAGATGCACAATATGACGGAAAATGATAAGGCCGAAGTTAAGAATTAGAGCTTTGGATTGGTCGAGCACTACTTTGACCTTCATGAATCGATGCAGCCATGCTTTTAGAAGTCATGAGAATGCCCCAATCGTCGTTCACGCCTCTTATCGCCCAAAAAGTCTCTCCCCAAAAGTCCGCCGATCACTCCGAAGATACACAGCAGCACACTCGAAGAAGCACTCAATCTTTCTTCTCGCCGGTTTGAGCCAGTTCGCTCCCAGTCGGTTCCTGAGCCTTGTTCGACTTATTGTGCAGCTCGTCCATGATACGAGCTGATTCAGCTGCGTATCTACAGTGCCTGCGAACTCTAGGCCCATATGCATGGAAAAGATAAGGGAACGGGGCGCACACCAGCGCCAAGAATGCAGGGATGGACGAACCCCAATGAATACCAAGACTATCATACATTGGAGTAGTAAACAAGGGACTATGGTGCTCGTTAGCATGAGATCTTTGTGGGTCGAGAGGGCTACAACTCACAAGGCTGCGCCGAAAAGGGCTCGGATGATGGTGTTTGCAGCCAATGCCGAGGCAGCATAGAGAGTATACGTATCGACGAGGTAGTTTGCTACACTCAAGAAGATGAGGACATGTGAGATACCGAGGCCCACAGTGCCAATCTGACAGGCAATCCAATGGATACTGGGGTAATTTGTCCAAGCGAATTCAACGAGTGCGATGGGTAGCAGAACGGCACCAATTAGAGATGGAAAGAGCCGCGCTTCTGGCGGCGCCACCGTGGTGCCTTCGGGTAAGCGGTTGATCACACGTTTGTACCTCGTATTGTCGAAGTACGAAATAACCACTCCAATGATCTGCCCGATACCCATGCCAACAAAGGACAGGCCTGAATTGGCCTGAATCCATCCTCGAGAGCCGATGAAGACGATAGGGAAGGCAGCGAATTCCATATACATGGTACCGTAAACTAGAACAGTGTTAGCGCGCAAAAAGGGGAAGGTCAGCGAGAATACTACAGACTAATGGCCATGTACAGAGATAAGAACAAAACGATGGGTTCCCTGAACAACAAAGCCCAAGGCCTCACCATAGCGGTATTGAAGACGGCCGCTGGAGTCTTTGTCCCGTCATCCAGCTTGCTTTTGTAAACCTTTCCCGTTATCTTGCTAAGCTTAGCTGCGCGGCGCCGTAGTAGAACTGGATGGTATGTCTCCGGTACGAACAGAACGCCAACGAAGGCAGCTCCGACAAAGAAAGTGATCAAAGCAGCAACCCACTGCCATCCAGCGGCAACGGCAAGATAATTGCACGCTATCGGAGCGATACTGGGACCCAAGAACGGGGCACCGATGAAGGCAAGCATGGCAACCGCACGGTCGCGGGCCGTGAACATGTCCGACACGACGCCGCCCGAGTTCGTGATTGCCGACGCCCCGAAAGCGCCCGAGAAGAATCTTAGAACTAATACAGTGGCGATGTTTTTGCTCGCGATGACGGCGCCGCTGAAGAGAGTCGTCAAGGCGTACGTGAGTACGCATACGACCTGTCGTCCGTATAGTTCGGAAAGCGGCGCCCACACGGCTGGCCCAATGGCAAAAGCCAGGATGAAGAGCGACGTATCAGCTATCACCAAGGTGCTGCTCGCGCCAAAATGCTCTTCCAGCTGCGGGTCGGCGGCCGACATGGCAGACGAAGCGAAGGTGATCGATAGGAAGGCGAAAGCTTGGATAATGGTGATCATCCACTTGATCCATTGTGGCATGATGAGAGGATTGCGAGAATCGTCGGGGATCCATTCTACACGGTAAGGATCCTCGGGGGTTCCGCTCCCAGGGAAGGTGTGTTCGAGCACGTCAGGTGTGAAGGCGGATTGCGAAGTAACGAGCTTCCAGAGAGGGATGGGTGGATGGGGCACCTTGGCTGGAGTGGTTGGGTTGACTGAGCTGCCGTCTGGAGGGCTGGCTGGAGCCATGTTCGGTGGGCGAAGCTTTCCGGCGGCTTGCAGACGCTGATTGAGCTAGAGATGCGAGTTCGCCTGTGAATGCAAATGCAGCAAGATTCGAATGAAGAAGCTGGTTTGGGCCGGTTGATGCGACTGGGATGCAGCAGCATTTGCTGTTCGCAAAGGCTTATCTGCACTGACTGTAGCCTCGTTCGACGAGGTGGATTACCAACTTCGTTCGACGAGGTGAATTACCAAGCAATCCCGGCGATTATTTCCCCTGCTCTCATGGTAGCGAAGAAGCCGGAAATAAGCCGAAGTCGCATCAACACCAAAACTCCACAGCTCGACCGTTTATTATTTGTTTTCTATACAATTTTTGCTTTCGTACAGATTATTTTTGCGGGTTTATAGATTTTTGTCATAAACATACCATGGGAAACTACAGTCGTATGGTGTTTAGTGTGAGTGAGAGATTTAGTGTTGGTGTCAGCTTATTTCCGGCTTCTTTGCTACCATGGGAGCCCTGGTACGTAATCGCCGGCGACTATTTTTTAGGGCCAGAAATTATCGAGTAGAACTGTGTTGATTGGTCGGGTTGCTCCTCCCACGTTCCCCGCGGGTCACCCCACCCGCCCACGGCTTACTATACAAGGGTACAAGGGGGTAACATGTGCGGGCCTGCTAGCGCAGTGGCAAGCGAATTGCAAGATTGGTATTACATGCGGCCGTTGGCATCAATTACAGCTTGACAACGACTCCTTCATCGAATTATACATATTTCATAACCAAACCTGGTGTTCTAGTATGTTTGAAAGCATTACAAAGGTGGTAATTGCCACCGCGCTAGCAGGGAGGGCGATGGTCCGCACTACTCCCTTGTATGCTCCACCGCCCACCGTCCATTCCCCAGTGCCCCCCTACCCCCATCCTGCAGGTCCTCCCGTTGTTCCCCAATCTTACATGCGTATAAGCCCTCGAAGTGATGCACGTGCACTCGGGCTAAGAAACGATCCATCCCCGAACCGTTTCCGCCGGCATCTGTTTACTTCCCGGCCGTCGCGCAAGAAGAGCCGCCCGGGCGCACACCAGTACGATTTGGAACGTATAACCCGTCTTTGGTCGGTGAGAAAGGGCGTTCCCATGATAGTTCTCCATTTGTAGTATTTGTATCAGAAATGTCAAACGCAATACAAGTTGGCCGCTACCAGTGATTATTTCCTATTTTCCGAGTACCCGTCTTGTCGCGAGAGGTGAACGCTGCTGCTATTTATAGAATCCTGACTTTTCACCCAGTACCGTGGCTACTTTCGCCCTAACTTTTCTACCTCGTCGTAAACATCATGTCTAATTCAGGGGGTCAGTAGAGGGTTGCGACAAGATCTGACACTAGACTCATACTTCCACTCATAAAGTAGACGCTCATGGAAAGAACGCGGAATATCTATTGCATCATCAGAAGGTATCTCGTCAGAGTGGGCACCATCACACTCACCTGTACTATCAAGTTCGTCGTGCTCGATGTGACTGTATGCTGTATCGTTCTCTTTACCGAATCTGATCCGCGAGAGAAGCTTGATCGTGATGATGCGTTTCCTCCTAATCGATCCGAATTGCTGCACCTCAGCAGGCATCTCAGCCGCTTTGGCATGCCTGAAGAACCCTCCCAGCAACCCCGATTCCTCGATGGCTAGGTTTGCTCCTTGGCCGCTGAAGGGGAGCATCTATCGACGATGAGTACAGTTCTATCTCGGGCTTGATTGGAGACTATACAGTATGCGCTGCGTCTCCGATGAGGATCACTCTGCCCCGAATGTATTCTGGTAGTGGGTCATCAAAGCGAAGTGGCCAGACCTTCACATCATCAGCGAGCCTTGGATAATGTTAGTCTTGCCAAGGTAAGTGGAACGACGTTGCTATGGGCGCACCTCAGTATCTCGACAATGCTAGGGTGAAAATGCTTGAATTGGGATAAGAGTTGCGACCGATTATCTACAGTTATAAGCGACTTCCATAACATAAAGGGCTAATGTAATCTTACCCACGTCTTGTACATGCTGAGCGGCAGGATATATGCCCACAAAGTTCTGGAATTCACCGCCGTAGCATTCATACCACGCCAAGTGCCTTGTCTTGGCTTTGTCGTTGACATCCGCCAAGATGCTGGCTCCATGCAGCTTCCCCGGGATCATTTCTCTGATCTCATTCAAGTTCTTGATATCAGACGTGGGTATGAGGAAGCGAAAAGCATAGTTTCCAGACTCGACGGGTGGATGATCAAAGCCAAGCACTTCGCTTCTGCAGATTGACCGCGCGCCATCCGCTGCGACAATCAAATCTGCTGTGTGAATTTCTCCAGATTCCAGCTCGACAAACCCTTCGATAGCATTGATACTTTTTATAGGACTTCCAAGTTGCAAAGTGGCGGGATTCGGAGCAAGCTGCGCGAGGCGTAGTAGCTCTGAGTGGAGATCTGCTCGAAGAACCGACTGCATATGACCACCGTATTTGTCCTCTGCATCACTTAGGTCGATTCGAGTGAGGGATGCTAGGTCAATGCCATTGACGGTTTCAAGCGTTGCGTGGCGCCTTACCAAGGCTCTTTTAAAATCGAACCCAAGATGCTTTAGCACGATAGCTCGGTTGGGAAGAAGGTCTAGTGCGGCACCGACTTCGGTTTTGAACGACGACTTTTCGAAGGTCTTGAGGGTTCGTCAGCTCCTTTGGCCTTCAAACACTGTGTTCTAGCGTTCAAAGCTACCTGTACCGAATGCCCCGCTTGGCATAGCGAGGTTGCCGCAGTGAGACCCGCTATGCCCGCACCTACAACGATGACGTTGAGTGGCATCGCGCACGAGGGCAGACCAAAAGCGTCCCAACAGGACTGAAGAGCTGGAAGCCATTGTAGGCATTGGGTGATATAGGAGGAACGGTATCGTACCACCATGGGTATAGCTCGGGTGATTGACATTATCTTTGGGCTTTTGGTACATGAGCAGGACCATGCATTAGTATCCGTCTAGAGCCGGGATGTAAACGGGGTGTAAACGGATAATAAAAACATGTTGATCGACACGAGATAAACCTCACAAAACGCTCAGTCGTTATTACACGTCGTACGGCCCATAAAATCAGGGGACGTCTAGTGCCTTACCGGCGGCCTAAGGTAGGGCTTTTATTATTAAGAGCATAATCGCCTATAGTTTGTATATCCTCCTTACTACTATTATTATTATTATTATTAAAGTTTAGTACTAAGTTATATACTAGCTATTTATATATTTTATAAAATAAACTTTATAATCCTTTTTTTTTATTAAACTATTATAAGTATAAATTCTTTTACTGACAACGCTACTACGAAGAATAATACAGTATATAACCTAAAGTAAATAGTAAAATAGCAGCTATAGTTAGCGCTAATATATTATAATTTAAGAGTCTTATATTATAACTTAAAAAAATAGTATTTAAAAAATTAACTACTTTTAGGTATACTGTATACGTAACTATAGTAATATTAATTATAAAATTAATATATATAGTAAGATAAAGGAGTTTTTTTTTTTTTTTTTATATAATAAAGTTACTATTAGTAACTACCTAATTAGAAAGGAGAGTGCTAAATTTATTATATAAACTAACAATCGACTCTTAAAAGGTACTACGCTAAACCTAATTAAGAAAGATAGTACTAAAATAGGCACGTAATAACTACTTAATAGTACTTAATAGATTTATAGCTTAGTATAGTTTATTACCCTATATAGTAACTTATATTAGTATATCTACTATTATAAACTAATACTAAGTAGGTATTTGTAAAGAAAAAGATATTAATATATTATAATTATAGTATACGTCGTAGTATTTAAAATACTATTTACTAATAATAGTATACTACTATTTTATAACTAAAATACGTACTCTTAGCACGTTAAAAAATAAAATTTTAGTAAATTATATATATTAAACTTACTTTAGCCTATACTATAGAGCACATTAAATACTTTAAGCTTTTAAATTAAACTAAATAAATAAGAAACGTAAAGTAATAAGTATATTTAATATAACTAATATACTACTACCTATTTTCGCGGGTAACCTGTAAAAGTTAATATTTAAATAGAATAGTTTTATAAATATAAGTATAAAATTACTAGATCTAGTTAAAAAAAAGCTATCTAAATAAATAAAAAAGCTAAAAATTTACCGCTTATAGGCGCTGCTAAGTAAAAAAAAAATACTAAAGTTACTATAGCTGTACTACTATATAAAGTAGTTAATTAATAAAAGAAAATTATAAAAGAAAGTTACTAGTAATAATAAAGCTAGTAATAATAATACTAATACTAGTAATTATAAGGCGCTAAAGTAAAAAGACGGTATAGTTCTTTAATAAGTAACTAAATATATTAGAGGCTATAGTCTATAGCGTAAAAGGCGTATATAATTCTAATTAAGATAATATAAAATAAAGATTACTAGTATATAAAGGAGCGCTATAGCTTAATATTATAAAAGATATTTAGAGGTAAGCGAAGAGGGGTTTCTAAAAAAAGAATAATAAATAGCTAGTATAGAAAAATATAAACAAATAGCTTAATATATAACTAAATAAAATAGTATATTTTATATTAATTATTTTATTATAACTTTAAAACCTTTAGGTCTCTGTTAAGACCGGATAAAGGAGTTTAAAAATAATTTTAATAAATATATTTATAACTTAGTTTAGTCGCGTCTAAATAAATATAAAAAGTATAAAAAGTATAATAAAGTAATATAACTATAAGTATAGTTCTTTAATATAATTATTTATAATATAATTATTTATACTAGAAAAGGCATATTTCTAATACTATATATAAATAGTACTAATTTTAATAAAATATTCTTTATAGAGCTACTAAAAGTAAAAAATAAATACTAGAAAAGTACTTTAATAGAAAATTAAAAATAGTAAAATACTTAACTATAAAAACTTACTATACATAAATTATATAAATAAGGCTTTTAGTAACTATATACTATTTAAAAAACTAAATTTTATCTAAGCGCGTATACTATATTAAGATTTAGTATTAACTTTATTAACTTTATTAACTTCCCTATTATATAACTAGGCTAGTATTAAAATCTGCAATATATATTGCGTCGTAAACACAGAGTCACACATTACCAGGTGCCGAAACACAAGACTAAAATCAGAGGACTAGACGAACTTTGCTATTTCAAAGAGTAATTCCCAACGTTGCTACAGGTCAACTAAACCACTCGCGAAACGGTTCGGACGCCGTTCACGATGGCCACGATTTCAGAGCTTGCAAAGGAAATATCCTCCAAAACAGCCGAGCTCGAACAACTCATGAACGAAGCAAACTTGGCACAGCCTTCGTTCGGCGAGCACAGCGCTCACGACTTCGATTCCCGACATTCCCAGAACACGAATATTGAGGCGCTGCGTCGAGCGCGCAATGCTTTGATCAATGCAACACAAGGTTTGACCCATCTGACCATGGGTCCTATCGACTACCTCCGCTCTCTATCTTGGTACGTTATCAACGACAACAACAACAACGCCAACATTCGAAATAATAATAGGCAATACTGACCGGGCGTGTATCTCTTAGGTCCGCAGCCAAAGTTGCCAATTTAGGCAGTCTCATACGACTTGAAATTCCGCGGCGCATTCCTCTCAGCAAGACTCGTAAGCTGGACGATTTAGTGGCCGAGATAGGCTTACCGGCCGTCGTAACAACCCGCGTAATTCGCTATGCCATCGCCAATGGCATCTTTTACGAGGATCCGGTTAGTGTGATCGGCCACACCGCTAGCTCTGCGAAACTCGCCTCTGACCGCGATCTTTACAACTACTGCTTGATGTGGTCGGCCGATATTTCCTCGCATCTTGTAAAGCTCCCCGAGGCTCTTTACAAAAAACAGGTCTATGGGCCGAAAGGCCCGGAGTCTGCGGCCAATCTTGCTTTGATATGTGGACATTTTTGAGTATTTCGAGAAAAGGACCGATGCCGCTCAGCGGTACTCGCTCTATTTGGGATCCCGCGCCAAGATCCCTTGCTGGTCCGCTGATTTCTTGATTGGAGCTTGGGATTGGGATTCGCTAGGCTCCGGCACAGTTGTCGATGTGAGTAAGAGTTTACTCGCCTAGATAAAGACACTAACTAGATCCTAGGTTGGAGGTTCTGCAGGGTCCACTAGTATCATCTTAGCACAGGCCTTCCCATTACTCCGTCTCGTGAGTGAAGATGTCGCACCAGCAGCTCTCAAGGAAGGTGAGGCAGTCGCCAAACAGCTACAACTCGACTCACGCATTTCTTTTGTGCATCATGATTTTTTCAAGCCTCAGAAGATATCTGCCAAGTATACATCTTCAAAAGCATTCTACACGACCGGCCAGATGATATCTGCGTAAACATTCTCCAGGCTTTGCTTCCAGCCCTTGAATCCAGTGCGCATGTGTTGATTGCAGAGACGTTGATGCCTGCAGCGCCTGCACTGCGGACCAATGCATGGGATTTTGAAGGCAGAAGGTAGGACATTTCAATCACGTTATAGTGCTTTGACCGACAGTGTTTCAGGGTCGAGGACCAGATCATGATTTCAGGGCATAGCGCACATAAACGAACCCTTTAAATAATTTTCCTATAATAATTTATATAGTAATTTCGCGATTTATATTTAATACGCTAATTATAAATTATAGTAAGTTATTTTTTTAAAATAATTTACCCCTTTTAGAAGTTAAAATACGCTTTTTCCTCTTTTATTAGTACTTTATAATAGAAGGCGTTTTATAGGTCCTTTATAAGGCGTCCTTTATAATTCTTTTTAAGGAGCTCTTTAATTTTAAGTAGCTTATTCTTAATATACTATACTAGAAGTCCTATTAAGGTTAGTTATTTATTATATAAATTATAAGTTATTTATTATAAGAGATAATTACTTACCTACGTTAAATTCTAATCTTAAATAGTAATATAGTAGCTAGGCTAGCGTAAAAAGTCTAATTTATAGCTTAAAATTATTACTATTAAAGATAAACTTAGCTAAACGTATACGCTTATAAAAGTTATTTTTAATTTATTATTTTTTACCTTTCTTAAGGAGCCCTAAATTAAATAAAATATCTATATAAAGCTCGCAGAGCTATTTAATATATTACCTTTTTAAATAAAGTAGTAGTATAGCTGTACTTAGAGTAGTTATTATTATTAAATAGTATAATAATTGCAGAAATAGAGATAGAGAATATATATAAATAAATATATAGTAAACGGGCAAAGAATCTATATATATAGTAAAATAGTCTTATTAACTATAATTTATATTTCTAGGTAATAACCTTAATACTATCTTATTAAATCTATTAACTTTTACTAGTACAGTTACCTCGCGCACGTATATTATTATCGCCTAGAGAGGAACGAACCCTTAAGCAGTTCAAGACTATATTTGCAGCAGCAAGTGATTCGTTCTACTTTGTCGGAGCCAAAGAAGGAGCTGAAGGGTCGATGTTCTCTCTCATAGACTTTGAGTACCGCCAGGACTAGATGGCTAATTCGTAGGGGGATAAGATCGAAGATCGTACAGCAGTATTATTCAATGAGACTACACTTGTGCTTAACCATACCAAACTTATGATACGCTTTAATGTCCCTCTCAAGTGTGGGTGGAGTTCGGAGACGTATTCCAAGCCGAATCAAATCTCCGACCGACGCCAAAGAGTCTCACCTCAAAGCAAAAATTTTCTACGTGAGATATGCGAGAATCAATATCGACTAGTGAAACAAGTTCCCAAAATTTGCTAGTTTTTAGGTGTCACGAATGACACACTGACGACCCTAACAAGCATACTTCTGGCCAAAAACAAATACCTGAACTCACCCTCTCAGGCACCCGGCGCTTAGAAAACACATATCCGTCTCCGCCTTGATTGCCGTAATCTAGCCATTTGGGGAGAATAACTATGCACACGAAGTAGTCGGCGTTATCGATCCGGCGAATAGAATTCGGTGATTCTCCGGTCACTTTTGATTGATATACCTGAACAGCTTCACCCCCACTTTACCCTTGCGATATGAATAAAATAATCAGAAAGTAAAATGTTCGTTTAATTATGCATGTCCAGTGCATGGTCTCAGGATCCGGCCCTGGAACAGAGTGATCATCGAGGCAAGCCCTAGATGGAGTATTGTAACCATGTTATCACGATAACCCTGGTTATTTCTGAAGTAACGAATCGCGTCAAAGACTTTATTAGAGCCAAAATCCAGCCGGGATGGTCACTTGAGTACATCAAGGGAACATCCGCGTACCTAGAGTGTCTACTAGGTTACTGGCAGCAAGGATTCAACATTTCAGCATGATGAGTAAGAGAATACTATTTTTTGGAGACAGCTCACAAGAGACGAGTTTCCTCCTCGACGCAATTCTGAAGAAAGGGAAGGGCCTGGGGCCTTTGCTTTGCCAGTTCCAGGAGGATGTTCGACTCGCTCTGCAGGAAGAGGTTTCTCGATTACCCTCTATTCAACAAGCTGTATTTCCCGGCATTTGCACCCTTGACGACTTGAAAGGTGGGCACATTGAGGGTGATGGCCAGCATCCCGCATTGCATCTGGCGGAGGTCGTTTTCGTCCAGTTGGCCTACTTCATCAAGTAAGCGTTGATCCCTTTTGGTAAGACGTCAAGAATCAATGCTAAGTCGGGTTTATAGTGCACACGAACAGGAATCCAAGGTCCCATATCCAGATGCTGAAGATAGTATCTGCGTCGGCACAGTCTTGTGTTTCGGCACCTGGCAATATGTGACTCTGTGTGTTTGCGACGCAATACATATTGCAGCTAGTAGATTAAATTTTAATGCTAGTCTAGTTATATAATACAGAAATTAATAAAGTTAATACTAGCCCCCTATATAATTACGCTTAGAGATCTAGTATATAAAATAGTATATTATTACTAAATACCTTATCTATATAGTCTATATATAATAACTTCATATAATTAAATATTTTATCGTTTTTAATTTTCTTCTAAAGTACTTTTATAGTATTTATCTTTTACTTTTCATAGCTTTATAAAAGATATTTTATTAAAATTAGCGCTATTTATATATATAGTATTAGGAGGCGTATTTTCTTTAATATAAATAATAATATAATAGATAACTATTTCTTTCTTTACGTTTATCCGTAAGAGCTATATTAACTTTATATACGCTACGTTCTTACTTAATATAAAAATAGGTAAAATTAAAGGCGCTATAATCTAGAGCCTATTAAATATAAAATTTTTTAAATTTTATAGTTAGTAAAGTAATAATTTAAGCTAATAACTTATTAAACTACAGCGGTAATAACGGCGAGGTAATAATTATAAAATAATAATAAATTATTATAAGTAGAATTATAAAAATTATATATAATACGTTTAATATACAGCGTATTTAAAATAGTAAGTATAATAGTTTTCTCTTTTTTTTATAAATACTATATACTTAAACTCTAAAAAATTTTTATTATTATTATATTTATAACGTTAGTATTCTAACGTTTAATAATTAGACTACTAAATAACTTTTAGTATATAGTAGAGGCTTTTACTAATAGTAATAACTAGCTAAATTATATTAAGAACTATTTTAACTTCTATCTCTGTATAGTACGATAGGCTAGTTTATTTAATAGCCTAGATCTTTTAGTTAATATTTTTAATTTTAATTTAATTCTAACGCGTCTCTTTTTATTTAAAATAAACGTAATTTTTAGCCTTAATAATACATATAAGAATATTAAAGTCTACTTTTAATTATATAGTAATATAGTAGGCTTTAAAATAAAATAGTATAAAAAAGGTAAAACTTTTTTATTTAAAGTAAAGAACAGCAGCAGCGACGGTAATAATAATAATAATAATAATAATAGTACTTTAATAAAAAAAAAATTCCTTAGAGTAGTAAAGAAAGTAAAGTTTTAGTAAAAGATACTTATTAAAGTAGTTAGAATTATTTAGGCGTAGGGATATACGTATACGTAAGAGTAAAATAAATAGAAAAAAAATACGCTACAGCGCTGTAAGGTAGTTATAAGAGCTTACTATTAGAAAGTTAGTAGTTATTATAAAAGAATTAAAAAATTCTATAAAAAGTACTATATTATATTTTAATACTTTAATTACTATTAAAAAGGTTATAGGATATTAGTACTAGTAAAAAAGTTATTATAGTTACTATATAAGAAGCTTATTAAAAATAAGTCGACGTCGATAATTACGTAATATAGTAAAAGTTTAAACAGCTAGCCTAGAGTCGCGTATAATAGATAACTATATTAAATAACTAAAATTTAATACTATATTAATTTATACTTTTTATATTTTTTTCTACGCGCGTAAACTAAGTTATAAATATATTTATTAAAATTATTTTTAAACTTCTTAATTTTACTAAATATATTAATTTTATAATTAATATTATTATAGTTACGTATATAGTATACCTAAAAGTAATTAACTTTTTAAATACTATTCTTTTAAGCTATAATTAAGGTATAAGACCTTTAGACTATAATATATTAGTACTATCTATAGCTACTATTTTATTACTTACTTTAGGTTTTATGTTATATTATATTTTATATATATTTTTTTTTACATTACATACGTTGTTAGTAAAGAAATTTATACTTATAGAATTTTTTAATCTAGTCTTACTTAACTTTTTTAACACATTAAGTATAAAGGTATATATATACTCCTTCTTTTTTAAAACCCCTTTTAGTCGCCTATACAGCCACTACAGCCACACTCTTTTATTTAATAAATATACAAATTAGATAATATATATTTAAAATTTAGCTAATCTAATTAGGTAATAATAAAATATTAGCTGTTTAGTATTTTATACAGTCTAAAATATAAAATATAATTTAATTTATTATATTTACTATAGAAGAAGTCGTAAGACTTTAAATTAATAAAAATTAAAAATTCTTTTAGGCTATTACTAGTTTAATAGAATAGTAAATTAAATAATTACTTTATTTTTAAACTTATGATACAGTTCTACTTTTATTTAGTATTTTATATTTTTAAAAATAAGTTAAATATATAGTTTTTTAAATAATGGCTTAAATCTCTAAACTAAGACTATAAATTCTAAATTTAGAATACTAAATATTTAGATAAGAAATAATACTTCAAATTTATATTATAAATGTTATACGGTAATTACTAATATATATATATATTATAGCTAATTTTATAAGCTAGTTAAAAAGTTATAAAGACGTAAAGTTAAGTAAAAAAAAAGGCAGAGGTTTAACACTATATAATTAAGGCTGTAAATACGCTAAGCCTAATTAGGCTTTATTATACTATATTTTATAACTTTTTCTATAACTGATTTTTTTAATAAATTTTTTAATTTAATATTAATAGAGTAATTAAACTTTTAAAAGCTAGTTATTTTTTATTACTCTTTTTTTAAGTTACTTCCCTGTAATATTATATATATTTTAATTTCTATTATAGTATAATTATAACATTAATATTATTTTAGCTTAATTATAATAATAAAATAATAAATATTATAAACCAGTTTTTAAATTAAATATATTACTTACTTATATTAAGTACTTATTATTTATTATACTAAATACTTATTAGTACAAGTAGTTTTAGTATTTATAAGTATTAATTTAGATTTTAAAAATAAGTTATATATAAATTATTATATTTAAATTTTAATAGTATTTATTATATATACTTATAATTCTTGCCCGCTAATATAGGCTACCAGTTTAACACTAACCGCTGGCCCACCAGTATACTTATTATTTAATTAAGCAGCTGTTTAAATAGATATTATCCTTAGTTAACTTTTATAAACTTAGCTTTTAATTATTGCGTATACAGTTTAGTACCTAATAGAGTTCCCTTACTGTGTTTATACCCCTAGATCGTTGTCTAGGCGTACTTATTACTTTTTAATACTTATAATTCTATTATCGCGTTTTAAATAAATTTTAAATTAGGGTTAGTACTAGTAGTTATATAAAGAGAGGTAAAGTATAGCGTTAAGACACTAGTCTAAAAAAAGTATAGGCTAAAAAAAAGTTATTCTCCTAGATATAGTTAAAAAAATAAGCGTATATAAAAACTATAAAAAATATTATTTATTTTAGTTAGTAAACTTACAGTTATAGTAGGTAGCTTAGTAAACTAAAGTTTAATACGCTAGTAGTATTAGGCTACTATTACTTCTACTTTTTTTTTTTTTTTTTAGACTAGACTGCTGTAGTACTATTATACTATAATACGCCTACTTTACTATATTATTAAAATTATTATTAAAGTTATTATTAAAATTATAAAATAGGATTTAAGCAGCGTTCGTTCTTAGTAGCGTAGCTTATAGGGTATAATTAGCTAATATTTATAAATATACTAACAGCGACTTTACGTATCGCGATTACTTTTAGGGATAAGACTATAACTATTATTAAATTTTATATACCCGTTTATAAGAGTATATCTAACAATAACCTATACGTATAAGTAGTAGAGAAAGTTATAAAGTACTTATTACGTATACGGGCGTACGCTAATAAAGTTAATACTAATAAAATTAATACTAATAAAGTTAACGCTAAAGTTAATACTATAGAAACTTTTAATATACTAAAAAAAAAATACTATAATACTACGTACCGCGTGCTTGCCGGAGCTAAAAAAAAAAAAAAAGAGATAAGTATATAGTAATAATAGTAGGGAAAGGTATTAAGCTATATTTACTAGTATAGTACGTCTAGATATAGTATATTATAAATAACTATAGTTTAGTTATACTATAAAGTATTAAGCTGTAATAGCTTATATTAAGATTATATAAGGGAGAGATAGTAGGAGAATAAGAGATAGACTTTATACTAAAGATAATAGAGGGCGTATAGTTATAGGAGGTACTTAACGTAGTAGTAATTACTAATTTATACTAAGTAACTTACTACTAGTAGCAGTAGGTAAAGTATAAAATAAGTATAATAACTACTATGCGTTAATAGAAGAAAGAGATAGATAGATATAAGTTTAGATTATATAAGTATATACGTATACGTATATACCTAAGTATTAGTAGGTATTTATATATTAGTAAGAGCGGAGGATTTAGAGAACTATAACTATAGACTAATAGATAGTAGCTCTTTAATACTATCTATATTACCTAGAAAAAGATTAACTTAATAGTTAAATATAAAGTAATAACTATTATTTATAGTAGGTAAAGCTGTAAAGACGCTACCGTACTAGTAGTAAATAGAAAGTTTCTAAATAAATTAATAAGTATTAGTATAATAATTAAAATTATTATAATTAATAGAGAGTAGTTAAAGTTATATTAAAAATATAAAAGATAAAAAGTTATTAAATATAGCTATAATAAAAATTTATATATTTTTATATACTATTTTTTATATATACTATAGCTTCTCCCCCGAGATAATAACCTTAACACTAACTTTATTAAATTAGATTACTTTTACAGCGCTGCTGCCCTGCACGTGTACGTATTAAAGCCTACAGGGAGATGCCCAGATTATTGCTTATTGCTTGATAGCCAAGCGTTCCAGAGATCACGGCCTATCCAAGCTACAGAGCCTAGAGAGAGCAGAAATCGTTGCCCACCCCCGCCGGGCACTCCGCAACAGCTTCACTCAACATTTGCAGATTCATCGGTACTGCCCCTGTTACTCCTAAGCCCATGGATACCGCTTGTCTGTCGCCTCTATTTCGTGCCATCTATTGTACGCCACCCGGCCTGTACCTAACAGTTCTCCCGGCGCGCACGCCCGTCGGCTTCCCTTGGTCGACTGCAAGCTCTCCATTGATCATGACCGCCACAATGCCTTTCGCCGCCTGCTTCGGCTCCGCATACGTCGCCGCATCTCGGATCCCCTCTTCATCAAAGAGCACCAAATCGGCCCTGTACCCCTCCTTCACCAGCCCCCTGTCCTTTACTCGGATAACAGCCGCAGCGCGGGATGTCAAGTGCGCCACCGCCTCTTCCAGACCACCAGCGAAGATAACTTCTGGTGTCTCGTCATCGAACAAGTCACTTCGCGTGGCATGGTAGACGTCCCTTGACTTTCCTCTGGGGAGGTCGCGAGCGTAGTGCCCGAGGTACCGGGCGAACGTTCCCCAGCCGCGGGGATGCGGTTTCGTGGACGTGAGGATGCCGTCTGTAGAGCCGGTGTGTTTTTTGTGCCTCATCATTGTCCGCACGTTTCCCTCGTGTCCGCAGTGCGAAAGGATGGTCGTATTCAGGTTGTCACGTTTAAGTATGTCGATGTACGTGTCGAATGGATCGCGGTTCTGCTCTTCGGCAATTTGTTGGATAGTTTTGCCGACCATGTGCTTAAGGTCAGGGTTCTGAACCCCACTGATTTCTAGGATGGGCCAGTGGAGGGTTACGCCGTGGCAACCGTCTGTGCCGAGCACCAGGGCTTCATGCTTGATCTTTGCGAGCTGGTCTGGGTCTGAGAGGAGGGCTTGTGGGTCGGATGCTGACGCCGCCCAGGATGGCAGCGTAGAAGCAAGGGTCGTGGATCCGGGGAGATACGGGTACGTGTCCAGCGTTATATCCAAGCCGTCGGCGGTTGCTGCGTCAATCATGGAGATCAGCTCGTTTGCGCGCCCTGCGTTCTCCTCGTAGTTCATGGTTGCGTGCGTGAGGTGCAGTCTCACACCCGTCTTTCTCGCTAGCTCGATCATCTCCCTATAAGCAGTAAGGGCACCTTTTCCATAGGAGCGAGTATGAGGGCAATAGTAGCCCCCGTACTCCGCTACTACTTTACACAACTCTGCAATTTCATCGTCGGAAGCGAACATGCCTGGTACATATGTCAATCCCGAGCTCATGCCCACAGCGCCCTCCTCCAAGCTCTTTCTCAGGATCGTCTTCATCTTCTCGACCTCCTCGGGGGTGGCGGGGGAGGAATCCCACCCCTTGACCAAGATTCGAAGATTGCCCTGCGGCACCAGGTACGCGACATTGGTCGCGATCTTCTCCCTGTCAAGAACATCCAGATACTCTCCCACCGTGCGCCAGCGATCGAAAAAGTCGGGCGGTGAATGGGGATTCCCGTTCCAGCCCGCAATCTGCTGGCGGATGCGCGCCATAGCGGCGTCGTCGACGGGAGAGTAACCGATTCCATCCTGTCCCACGACCTCCATGGTTACGCCTTGGGTTACTTTGGCGAGATGATCGGGCGTATGCAGGACGGAAAGGTCGCTGTGAGCGTGCATGTCTACGAAGCCGGGGCAAAGGATCAGGTTTGACGCGTTGACGACGCGGCTTCCATGCTCGCGTAAGTCATCCAGATCTACCTCTTCCTCCGACTTGTGGATCGATGCAATGACTCCGTCCTGGACCAGAACGCTTGCCGTGTAGCGAGTCGCTTCGTCAGAACCGTCTATTATGGTGGCATTGTGAAAGAGGGTATTCTGTGGCATGGCTGACTATCCTTTATCTTGGGACTGAACGAATGACCAGGTCGCAGACTGGCGGTGGGATGCCAGGCTATAAGAATATAACTTTGTCGAGACATGGGTCACATGAAGCTATGCAGGTGATGTGGGGATAGGAGGGGCAACACATGCCGTACAGCTTCCCAGATGTCGGCCCATTTGAGCGCCGGTAGCGCTTATCCGGCTGTACAATGCCCCCCAGCTCGTGAAGCCAATGAGATCGCTGACATTGTTACTTTCGGATGGTAACGTAGGAGGGGAACAGGGACCGCTACGAGGGGACATGCTAACAAGCCTGCAGTAGCGGAAACCCCCAATACAGCAACCCGAGCCGAACTCGACAAGGCTCGGAGAGACCATCGGTGTACCCGCCTTTGGTACTCACCTTTGGCACCTGCCTTTGATAGTCGTCGACGAGTGAGCATTGCAATCATTTTAAGGCTGGGTGATCCCGCCATGTTGCTAGCAGGGAACCGAAACCCCTTTCAATCATCGAGCAGCCCACCTTGGCGATAGTCACTTCCTCATAGCCTTGACGGATGATGACTGGTTGGCCACACACCTGTACCATAAAAGAGGACGCTCGAAAACAATGGCTGATCGATGTGGTGGATGGCCAAGCAGCCGTCACACGAGCGATTCCCTGTTCCTGGGCTTGGGGCTTCGTTCCAGCGCCTCGGTATGGTCGCAATGACGTGCGGTACTCGCCACCAGCCATCGCGAGGCGTGATTGGAATGTCCTTGCTGCCAGGCATCGCACGTTTCCGCCTCCCTCCTCCATTATTGCGCGACCATGGGCCTGGATGCGTCCGAGCTCGTCGTGCCCTTCGTGGGCGCACTGCAAGCCTCGGTCTCGGTCCTCATCACCGTCTTCTTCGGCGTGCTTACCGCGCAATGCAACCTCCTCTCCACGGGCGCGGCCAAGGAAGTCTCACGCACATGCGTGCGCGTGTTCCTGCCCGCGCTGCTCATCTATAAGCTCGGCACCAACCTCGATGCCGACACGGGCATCCGCTACCTGCCCATCCTCGGCTGGTCCGTCGCGTACACGCTGGCTTCGCTCGCCGTAGGCGCCGCGGCATGCCGCGTCTTCTCGCTGCCCAACTGGGTCAAGCTGGCCGTCGCCTTCAACAACACCACGAGTCTGCCGCTGCTGCTGGTGCGATCGCTGAGCACGACGGGCGTGCTGGATGCCATCATCCCCGCGGGCGACGATGCCGCCCGGGCGCTGGACCGCGCCGAGTCGTACTTCTTGGTAAACGCCATGGTGAGCAACAGTCTGACGTTTGCACTGGGCCCGCGGCTGCTGCAGCCGGGCGACGAGGACAACAAGGCCGGCCAGCAGCAGGGCGGTGAAGAGGAAGACGGCTTGGAGCGCGGGCCCGACGGCATCATTGATGAGGAGACGTCGCTGCTACCCCAGCGTGCAGTGCGTCCAACCAATCGTGCCGAAGGACGGGGGTACAAGCGCACCATCAAGTGGCTCGACAGCCTCCCGCCGTGGGCCCAGCAGCTGCTCGAATTCCTGTACCAATTCGCCAATGCGCCCCTGCTGGGGACCATCGTAGGCGCCATCATCGGCCTGGCGCCCCCGCTGAAACGCCTCTTCTTCAACGACAGCAATGACGGCGGCTACTTCCATGCCTGGCTCACCACCGCCATCCAGAACGTCGGAGACCTCTTTGCGACCCTGCAGATTATCGTCGTCGGCGTGAAGCTGAGCCAATCCCTGCGCAACATGAAAGCCGGCGAGGAAAGCGGCTCTGTAGATAAGAAGAGCATGGCCTTTGTCTTCTTGACGCGCTTCTTCATCTGGCCGACCATCAGCATCCCCTTGATCTACGCGCTGGCGACCAAGACGCGTGTCCTGGACCTTGACCCCATGCTGTGGTTTGCCATGATGCTGATGTCTTCGGGGCCCAGCGCAATGATCCTGGTGGCCTTGACGGATACAGTCGGCGCTGCTGAGAAGGACAAGATGGCTATCGCAAAGTTCCTGACGGTAAGTAGCGTACGCCGTCTACCCGAGCGTTTCCGTTCTGACTGTAATCATAGATCAGCTACGCTATTACGCCGCTTATATGTTTTGCTGTTGTAGGCAGCTTAAAGGCAACTGAGGCTGCTATACGTTAAGCTGCGTCTTCCGGCACGCTGGAGCAGTCACGTCGGTTGCGTACATCTGGTACCGTATCTCTTCCTCTAGGTTGTACAATCCGCAGACGTAGGCGAAGCTCTATACAGAAGTTTATATCAAGCCTCCTGTCTCAATTATCTATATAACCCCTGTACTCAAAAATTTGGTACAATATAGGAACAGGTTGACCTGTAACATTGCAAACCCTCATTTCCATCCCATACAAGGAAATTTTGGTCACTAGGGCCTAGAATCGTCATAGCTAATTCTTCAATTGATAGCACAACATCTGTCACCTGTGACTTTCCATGACTGCCTTTCTCTGGTATAACATGCAGGCGCTATGCTCAAATACGCCACGACGCCCAAGATCGGAAACCCGAAATTCGAGCAGAAATACAGAATGTACATACGGCACGCATTGCCCATCTACAAATCCGCCGCGACTGCCTCCAAAGACTCTCCGAATATGCGGCACGCTTCTTGCATCTCCTGCTCACTAACCGTAAGCGGCGGGATGAACCGCACAACGTCAAAGACCGACGTGCTAAGAAGCAACATATCTCTCTTGACGCATTCCTGCACCACCTTAGGCGCGATTTGTCCTGCTCCTCCCTTCTTTGCGGCCTCATTCTGAGATTGTGTTATTACGTCTGCGTCCTGGAACTGTACGCCCACCATCAGTCCTTTTCCGCGGATATCCTGAATAAGGTTCCCAGCCTTGCTACCGGAGTTCTTGAGGTCGTTCAAGAAACCAAAAAGCTGCTTCGAGCGGGCGGCAACGTTGTCTAGCACCTTCTCCTCTCGGAACGTTTCAATGACGGCTTTGGCGGCTGCACATGCCACGGCGTTGCCAGCGTAGGTTCCGCCCATGCTGCCAGGCTTCTGGCGGTTCATAAGTTCATTCGTGCTCGCAATGCCGCTCAGAGGGAACCCATTTGCAATGCCCTTTGCAAAGATAAGGATGTCGGGGCGCACGCCGCTCTCCTCGATGGCGAACATTGTGCCTGTGCGGCCCATGCCGCTCTGTACCTCGTCGCAGATCAGCAGGATCCCGTTCTCGTCGCAAGCTTCGCGGAGGCCGTGCAGAAAAGCTGGGGGCGCAGGAACGTAACCACCTTCACCTAGAACGGGCTCCAGTATGATTGCTGCGGTGTCTGATGGCGCGGTTTGTTGCGAGAGTGTGAGCTTGAGTTGAAAGAGAGCCTTCTCGACAAGCTCGTCTGTGGGTGTGTGGACAGGAAGACCAAATTGTGAGTAGTAAGGGAACGCGGTGGCGAATACACCGGGCATCAAGGGTCCGTGACCTTCTCCGTAGACGGTCTTGCTGCGCGTCATGGCGGCAGTGGCTGATGTCCGCCCATGGTATGAGCCCTGCATCACAATGATGTTCTGCTTCTTGGTAGCTGCTCTTGCAAGCTTCACGGCAGCTTCAACAGCCTCGGCGCCGGAGTTCCAGAGGAAAACGGTGTCCAAAGAGGGATGTGGGAGGATGGGTATCAGTTCCTTAAGGAGAGCGATCTGGGCGGCGCTGAAACCGATATTAACTTGGGCGTGGGTCATTTTCATGCATTGTTTTGCGGCGGCTTCGCTGACTTTGGGATGGCAATGACCCAGATTGACAACGCCGATCCCGGAGGTCATGTCAAGCAGCTTCTTGCCCTGATCCGTGGTGACATAAGTGCCCTTTCCCTCCTCAAAGACGAGTTTGGTGAGACGCCCAATTCCCTTGGCAATGTGCCGCTCACCAAAAGCAGCGGCATCGAAAGAAGGCTCGTTGGCGTGCGGCGTGCTGACTGAGAAGGCACGTGTCGATGAAGGAATCCGGGCAGACTGAGACGCAATTGCCCTCCGAAGGGACGCGGCACTTTTGTAGACAGACATCGCGAAAGCTAGAGGGCGTATATCGCATGTGCGGACAATGGTACAGCAGTATTTATGTAAAGCCTGCGCGTCTCGGGCGTCTAGCGGGCGCACACGCGTGCAAATGCTGTTAGTGTTGCACTAGTGTGATGATGTCATCTATCGTGAAAGGTCTAGCCTTTTCGCTTACCATCGGCCGAGAGCAGGGAACTTTCCCCAGCCTCCAACGGTTGGACGAAATAGGCAACATTTCCCATTTCCTAACCCCTACCGTTTATGTTGCCAGCCAGGCAGTCAACGATAGCGATAACGTAAATATTATTTAATTACTTTTTACGTTTATTTGTAGGAGCTGTAATAACTTACTATATACTAAGTTCTTATAAAATATATAAATACTTAAAAAATACTTTTTTAAAAAAAAAAAATAAATACTAATTTTATAGTATATTAACCTAATTAGAATATAGTAATATATATCTCTCTCTCTTTTAATTAAATTTAATAAATATTCCTCTTTTTATAGTCTATTTTTTTAAACTAATATTATTAATTATAGTTATATTAAATTATTAATTAATTTTATTTAATTAGGTCTAGTTTACTGCGCTAAGCCTATTTAAAAATATTTTTATCTTATCTAATTTTAGATAGTAATATTAACTTTTTTTTTATAATAAAGTTACTATTAGTAATTATTTAATTAGAAAAAAAATATTATATATACTAGCTAATAACTACTATTATAATCTATTAGTTACTTTTTTAACTTTATTTTTATAAAATAGAGGTTATATTTATTCCTATTACTTTTTGCTCCGCCTATAATATATATAATATAGCGTTTAATAATAGTTAATATTTTTATTTATAATTATATTATCTTTCTTTATCTATAATAATAATATAACGTAATACTAAGTACGCTAGTTTATTTACTTAGTCTATATATTAAATATATATATATATATAGGCCCCCCTAAACTTTTAAATATTAATTACCCCTAGAATATTTTTATTATTACTTTTACTATTATCTCCGTTTCTACTATTATCTCTACTAATACTATTACTTTTACCTTTTACCTCTACTATATCTCTTACGCTAAAGAGTACTTACTATATATATAAAATACTTATTTTACCTATTAACTCTACTATAAACTATATATTATTATTTTTCAACACATTAAGTATAAAGATATATATATACTCCTCCTTTTTTAAAATCCCTTTTAGTTGCCCCGAGCCACTACAGCTATACTATTCATTTAATTAATATATAAAAAATATATATACTATATATTATATTTTTTTCCTTTTTTCCTTTTATTATATTTTTATATACGTCTATTAAAATTACTACTAATACTACTAATTTAACGTTTATAACTTTAACCGCTTTCTTTATTAATAATCTAATTAGTTTATTAAGCTAGTATTTATCATTAAAGACAGTCGTAACTTTATTTAATAAATTATAATTAACTTCTCTGCCGGCTACTACTAAATAAATAAAATATTTATACTAGTAAGTATTTACTAGAGTTGTGTCTTTATTACCCGTTATTAAATAAAAAAATATTATAGAAAGAACTTAGGTAACTATATTAAATACCTTAAAATTAATTAGAATATATATTTTATTATTATTAATATTAATAAAAGAAGGACTATACTAAGTAGAAACTAGATATTTTAAAAATAATATTTTAGTAAATATTTTTTTATTTAATAAACTTTTAACTGTGTTAACTATAAAAATAAAGAAGAAATATATAGATAGTAGTAATTGCTACTATCTATATATTTTTTTTACTAAATATAGTACCTATACTAGACTTTATTAATTTAATATGTTTTTTTAGAGAGGGGGTGCTAAGCGCGCTAGTACGTTAGTAGCTAGTGCTATTTAGCGCAGCGCTATACCTTATTCGATTTAGCCTTATCTAACTTTTTTAATATATTAAGTATAAAGGTATATACATACTCCTCTTTTTTTAAAACCTCTTTTAGTGGCTCTAAGCCACTATAGCTACACTATTTATTTAATTAATATATAAATATAAATATAATATATACTATTAAACCTAACAACTAGTTTTTAAAAGTATTATACTAAGTTTTATTAAAAAAGGTATTATTTTTACTAAAATAGATATATAATAACTACTTAATAGTATATAATAGCTTTATAGCTTAGTATAATTTATTACTTTATATAATAACTTATATTTATATACTTATTATTATAAACTAATACTTAGTAGATATTTATAAAAAAAAGAAATATAAAAAAATATTTATTTATTATATATATAACGGTAGTACTTTATAATTAATATATATACTTTTAACGTACTATAACATAGCTTACTAGTAATATATATATAAATAGTATATTACTCGTACTCTAAAGTGTATATCTATATTTTATTAAACTTAAATAAAGTAAGTAAAAGAAAATAATAATAAAAATATAATTATAATAACTAACTTCTTATAACTAGTATAAAGTAATATACGTAATAATTATACTATTTTTAGCTTCATACTATATAATAATAGATCTAGTATAACTAAAAAATAATATTTACTTATAGTAGCCATTACTAAAAGACTAAAAATTTAATTATAGTAAAATATAAATAATAAGGTAAACTATCTTATAAATTAAATAAAAAGCTAGTATTACTAGTACTTTTAAATATATATTATATACTTAAGATATAAAGTAATATATTTCTTTACGTTTATCCGTAGGAGTTATATCGACTTTATATATACTACGTCCTTACTTAATATAGAGGTAGGTAAAAATAAAGACGCTATAACCTAGAGTCTATTAAATATAAAATTTTTTAAATTTTACAGCTAGTAGAGTAATAACTTAATAAATAACTTATTAGGTAGTAGTAGTAATAACGACGGGGTAATAACTATAAAATAATAATAAAGTATTTATAGGTTATTATTTTAGGTAGAACTATAAATAAAACTATAAACTATATAGAGCGCGTTTATAATAGTAAGCGTAATAGCTTTTTCTCCTTTTTATAAATACTATATAACGTTTAGAAATCTTTCTAGTATAATTAAAATAAAATCTTTTATTTTCTTTTTATTATATTTACTATATTAGCGTTTTAGCGTCTAATAATTAGTTCGCTAGATAATCTTTAGTATATAATATAGACTTTTACTAATAGTAATAACTAGTTAAATTATATTAAAAACTACTCTAACTCCTATCTTTATGTAGTATAATAAACTAGGTTATTTAATAAGCTAAATTCTTTAATTAATATTTTTAATTCTAATTTAATTCTAACGCACTTCTTCTTACTTAAAATAAATATAATCCTTAGTTTTAATAATACCTATAAAAATATTTAAATCTACTTTTAGTTATACAGTAATATAGTAGGCTTTATAGTATAATAGTATAAAAAAAGTAAAGCTCTTTTATCTAAAGTAGAGAACGGCGGCGGTAGTAGTAGTAGTAGTATTTTAATAATAATAAAAAAACTTCCTTAAAATAATAAAGAAAGTAAAGCTTTAGTAAAAGAAGTTTATTAAAATAATTAAAATTATTTAGGCGTAGAGATATACGTACGCGTAGGAGTAAGACTTTAAAATAGGTAGTAGTAGTAAAAGGGTATACTATAGTACTATAAGGTAGTCGTATAAGACTATTAGGGGAGTTAGTAATTATTTTAATAAGGCTAAAGGGCTCCATAGGGAGTACGGAGTTATTTTAATACTTTAATTATTATTTATTTAAAAAGGTCGCGGGTTATTAGTAATAATAAAAAGTTATTATAGTTACTATATAAAAAGTTTATTAAGAACTAGTTAATAACGTAATATAGTAGAAGTTTAAATAGCCAGTCTAGAATTACGTAATATTACGGTAATAACCCTAGGGGAGGAAATAAAATAATATATAATACTTATTTTAAATATAACTACTACTATTATAGTAAGTTTACTATTAAAATTAATAACTTATAAAAGTTTTATAATTAAATAAAAACTTTATATAAAGGTAGTAAAGTAATTTAAAAAATTTATATAAAAGTGGACTAAATAATTTTAAGTATATTATAGAGGTACGGATATATAATATTATAAAAATATAATAAATAGACGACGTCTATATACTAAACAATTTTTTAAATTAAAAATAATAGCTAATAGGTTTAGAATAATATAAATAAATAGTTAAATATATAACTTAATAAAATAAAATATTCTATATTAATTATCTTATTATAACTTAAAAAATTTTAGGTCTCTATCGAGACCGAAATATAAATTTAAAGTATTTTTTAAATATTATCTATTTTATATAAAAATATTAGCTTTTTATATAAAAATATTAGCTTTTTATATATTTATATAAATAGTTAATAATAGTTTATACTTTTAAAATTTTTATTTTTAATTAGTTAAATAGGAGTATTTAAAAAAAATATAGTATAAAAATGAAATAAATTCTTTTAAAAAAAAGGTACTATTAATAATTACCTAATTAAAAAAATTTATATATACTATATAATTTAATACTTAGTTTATATAGCTACTATACTAGGACTAATTAAAAAATAGTATTAAAATAAATATATAATAACTATTTAATAGTACTTAATAAATTTATAACCTAGTATAATTTATTACTCTATATAGTAACTTATACTTATATATTAATTTTTATAAACTAATAGTAAGTAGAAATCTATTAAAAATAATTAATATATTATAATATATATTTTAGTATCTAAGATTTTTTTAATATATTAAGTATAAAGGTATATATATATTTCTTCTTTTTTAAAACTCCTTTTTGTCGCCCTAAGCTACTACAGCTACACTATTTATTTAATTAATATATAAATATTTATAGTATCTTTTTTTTTAATAAAGTTACTATTAGTAACTACCTAATTAGGAAGGAAAGTGCTATAGATACTATAGAACCTAATAACCGGCTCTTAAAAGTACTATACTAAGTCTAATTAAGAAAAGTAGTACTAAGATAGGCATGTAATAACTACTTAATAGTATTTAATAGATTTATAGCTTAGTATAGTTTATTACTTTATATAGTAACTTATACTAGCGTATCTACTATTATAAACTAATACTAAGCAGGTATTTATAAAAAAAGAGATATTAATATATTATAATTATAGTATATATTACAGTGTCTAAAGCACCGTCTATTAATAGTAGTATATTATTATTTTATAATTAAGATACGCGCTCCTAGCACGTTAAAAAATAAAATTTTAGTAAAATATATATACTACATATACTCTAGCCTATACTATAGAGTATATTAAATATTTTAAGCTTTTAAATTAAACTAAATAAATAAGAAACGCAAAGTAATAAGTATATTTAATATAACTAATATATTACTATTTATTTTTATAGGTAACCTATAAAAGTTAATACTTAAATAAAATAGTTTTATACTTATAGGTATAGAGTTACTAAAGAGGGCTAAAAAAAAACTACTTAAATAGATAAAAAAAATTAAAGATCTACCGCGTATAGGTAGTACTAAAAAAAAAAAAATACTAAAGTTACTATAGCTATACTGCTATATAAAGTAGTTAATTAATAAAAGTAAGTTATAAAAGAAAGTTGCTAGTAACTATAAAACTAGTAATAATAATACTAACACTAATAATTATAGGGCGCTAAAGTAAAAAGACCGTATAATTCTTTAGTAAGTAACTAGGTATATTAAAGGCTATAGTTTATAGTATAAAAAGCGTATATAATCCTAATTAAAATAATATAAGGTAAAAGTTACTAATATATAAAAAAAAAAAACTATAGCTTAACGCTGTAAAGGATATCTAAAGGTAAATAAAGAGGGGTTTTTAAAAAGAGAATAATAAATAGCTAGTGTAGGAGAATACAGATAAATAGCTTAGTATATAACTAAATAAAATAAAATATTTTATATTAATTATTTTATTATAATTCTAAAACCTCTAGGGCTTTATTAAAACCGGATTTATAGTATCTAAGATAGTATTTATTAATAATAATATACTACTATTTTATAACTAAAATACGCGTTTCTTATATATTAATAAAATAAAATTTTAATAAAATATTTATACTAAACTTATTCTAGTCTATTCTATAGATTATAATATATATATTAAATTTAAATTAAACTAAGTAAATATAAAATATAAAGTAATAAGTATAATTATAGGGAGGTAAAAAAAAAACTAATTAAAAAAAATACCTTTTTTAAAGTTATATAACTTTTTAATTAATAAGCCTAAAAATACAGAAAAAATACTATCTTAAAGAGAAAGACCACCTTCTTCTATTTACCATATTAGGGGCTGCTTACTAAGGGGTCTAGGGGTAACAAAAAATTAGTAAATATAAAAAATTTTTATAGTCTTACTTTAGGCTATTATAACCTTTTATTTAAGGTGTAAAATTAGCTTATTTTTATATATATAATAACAGATACTATATTTTATTAATATATTAATTATATAATTTTTAATATAAGTTAAATTTTTTTTTTAAAAAAAATAACCTAGTAAATAATATATTACTAGTATTTAGTATAGTACCCCTAAACTACTATAACTACTTTATAACGGTTAGGGAGTAATAAAATATAATTATTAATATCTTTTTATAGTATATTATACTACTTCTTAACAATAGCTCTTTTAAAGGCCTCTATACTATTTAAACTTAATTCTATACCTAAATTACTTTTATATGTTTTATATAGTTTAGATTTTAATAAATCCTATATATTTTTAATAGGATTTAAATCTGGACTATGGGCTAGGTAAGGAAAAAGTATAATATTATTATTTTTAAACTAGTTTAAAACGTTTGTTATTTTATAAATAGGGACGTTATCTTACTAAAATTGCTAACCTAAATTATTATTAATATAAAGTTTATAATTATAATATAAAATAATATATATATATTATTATATTAAAAAAAGAACTAAAAAATCTATTAAGTTACTTACCCCTATTTATATTCGGTTTAACTTTAAGTATAAAAACTTTATTTATATAATTTATACTAGTAAAAGAAGTAAAAGAATTAAATATATTAATAAATACTAAATTACTTTTATCTTCTATCTAAATTGCATCCTAAACTTATAGGGTAAGGTCTCAACCTATAAAATTATTAATATAATTAATATTAGAAAACTATAACTATAACTATAACTTAACAATATATAAAACGTTATATATTTTAATATTTTAAAAAATTAAAAAAATTTACTTTATAATTATGTAACAGCCAGTTCTTTTCTAACTTTATTATTATTCCTTTTTTTATAATATTATTTATTCTCTTATTTCCTTTATATTACTAACTTATTAAAATATATTATTTTTTTTTAATTTATATTTTTAATAATTTTTTTTAATTACCTAGCTATTTTAACATATTAAGTATAAAGGTATACATATACTCCTCCTTTTTTAAAACTCCTTTTAGTTACCTATATAGCCACTATAGCCATACCCTTTTATTCGATTAATATATAAATATATATATAATATTTTTTTAATTTTTTTTAGTATATTTTAATTTTTTTTTTTATGTTTTCTTTATGTATTATAGGTTTTTTTTTACTTATATTAATATTATAACCCTTCTCTTTTAAAAACCTTTATAAGCCTTTTTTTAAAATATTTAAACTATTTTTTAATAATACTCTTTCTTTTTAGGGCTTTTAATTAAGTTTCTATTAATAAGTCTTTTATCTCTTTAAAATACTTTAGAAATTCTACTGCTTTTAATTTTTTTTTTGTAAAGAGAGGTAAAGTGTAGCGTCGAGACACTAGTCCAAAAAAGGTATAGGCTAAAAAAAGTTATTCCCCCGGATACAGTTAAAAAATATTATTTACTTTAAAAAAAATTTAACTTTAGAATTAAATTTTAAAAACATTTAACGCTATTTTAAAGAAATAGGAGTTTAAGTTTATAAACGTAATAAAATTTTTAATATACTATAATATTAATAATATATTACGTAAGTAGTAATTATATAAATATAAGTTAAATTTTTATTATTAATATAATTTTATTATTAGATTACTAATATAATTTCAAAAACTAGTTATGTAATCTAGACTAGGCCTAAAAGAGTATAGTTAAAATTTTAGTTAAATATATTTACTAATTAAAACGTTATAGGAACCTAAAAAAGGAATTAAAAAAATTGCTATATTTATGTAATTTTAATTTATTACAGGTAATAAATATAACGTAACTAAAATACTAGTAAAGATCCCTATTATTTTCTCTTTAGAACGGTATTATTCGCGTATTTTTAGGCTTAGTAATTAATTTTAAATAATTTGTTAAAAAAGATTTTTTTTATTAGTCTTTTTATTTGTTACCTCCCTGTAATATATCTACTATACTATTATTTATTTTAATAAATAACCTATAATTATTTATATTTAAGTAAAATAGGTCTATTAATATAAGCGTAGAGTTAATTATTTATAAAAAGAAACTATAACACTTTATAAAAAAACTAAAAATCTATTATTTAGGAGTACTACTAACTAAAAAAATAATATTAAAATTATTATTAAAAAGTAATAAGGACGCCTAGGCAATAATCTAAAAGTATAAATATAGTAAGAAAACTTTATTAAATACTAAATTATGTACGTAATCCTTAAAAGCTAAAATATTAATATTATTATAGTTATACTACTATCCTAAGTAATTAATAAATAAAAAAAAGCTTTTTACTATTAATAATAATATTAATACTAATAATTTTAAAGTGCTAAAGTAAAAAAAAATAGTAAAATTTATTAATAAATAAGTAAATATATTAAAAATTATAGTCTATAGTACAGAGAGTATATAAAATTTTAATAAATATAATATAAAATAATAGTTATTAATATATAGAGGAGTACCGTAGCTTAATACTCTAAAAAATAGTTAGAGGTAAGTAAAAAGAAATTTTAAAAGGAGGATAATAAATAACTAGTATAATAAAAAATACTAGAATAAAATATTATATAGTTATTATTTTATTATAACTCTATAATATTTAAATTTCTAATATATATAGTAAATAATATTAAAATCTAATAGATCTAAATATTTTTAAATATTTATTTATTATACTATTTTACTAAGAAAGAAGCTATAATTAAAACTATATTTTTTTAAAAAAAATAATACTTATTTTAGTATTTCCATTTTAATAGAAAATAACTTATAATTATTATTTTATTATATTTATATATTAATCGAATAAGAAGTGTGGCTGTAGTGGCTTAGAACGACTAAAAGGAGTTTTAAAAAAGGAGGAGTATATATATATATTTATATTTAATGTGTCGAAAAAGTTAGGTAAGACTAGATTAAAAAATATTTTATATTAAACTTAATAAATGGTTTTTTTTTTAAATTAATATATTTTCTTTAATTATTACAGGGGAGTGAAAAAAAACGAATTAATCAAGGTACCTTTTTTAAATAATTTATATAAAATTAATTAATAAGCCTAAAAATACGTGAATAATACCGATTTAAAAATAAAGTTATAAAGAATTTTATAAGTATTGTAATTACTGCTTATTAATTACGTATAATAATTTAAAATTACCTAAATTAGGTAATTTTTTAAGTCTCTCTATTAGGTTTCTATAACTGTTTAATTACTAAATATATTTAACTAAAAGTTTAATTATACTCACTTAGACCTAGTATATATCGCGTAACTATATTTTTAATATATATTAGTAATCTAATAATAAAATTATATTAATAATGAAAATTTAACTAATTCTTATATAATTACTACTTACGTAATATATTACTGATATTATAGTATATAATAATATCTTTTTAATTTTATTAACCTAGACTCTTATTCCATTAATATAGTATAATATTTAAGAAAACTTAAATATTAAATTAACCTTCTTTTACAAGTAAATACTGTTATTTTAATAATTATTTTTACTTTAAAAAAAATTCTAATAGTACTTATAATACTATATAATATATTAAATATAAAATAATAATAATAATAATATAAATAAAATTAAAAGTAGTAGAGTTTCTAAAATAATTTAAAGAGTAAAAAGAATTATTAATAAAAACTTAATTAAAAGCCCTAAAAAAATTAAATAATTATATTTAGATAATAGTCTAAATATTATAAAAGAATACTTATAGAAGTATTTTAAAAGAGAAGTGTTATAATACTAATATAAATAATAAAAACTAATAATTTATAAAGAAATATAATAAAAATATTAAAATACACTTAAGAAAATATTAAAAATATTAAAAAAAAATTGTAATAAGTTAGTACTATAAATAGAAGAGAAAAGAAAGAAGTATTATAAAAGAAGTGGTTATAATAGAGTTAAAAAAAGAACTAGCTATTATTTAATAAAAAAAGTAAGTTATTTTAATATATTTTACTATATTACTTTTTATATATTACGTTATAATTTTAATTTTTTAATATTAATTATATTAATTATTTTATTAGTTATAATTTAATACTCTATATTTAGAATACTGTTTAGTTACAAAATAGAAGTAATTTAGTATTTACTAAAATACCTAACTTATCTATTTCTTTTACTAGTAAAGATTATATAAAAAAGCTATTGTATCTAAAGTTAAACTAAAGATAAAAAGGGATAAGGAACCCTATTAATTTTTTAGTTCTTTTTTTAATATAATAATATAAATATATATATATATATATATATATTATATTACACTATAATTACAGGGTTTATATTAATATTATTTTATATTAGTAATTTTAAGAAGGTAATATCCTTAGTTATAAAGTAACAGACGTTTTAAACTAGTTTAAGAATAATTAAAATATTTTTTTTATCTAGCCTATAACACTGATTTATCCTATATAAAAAATATATAGAATTATATAAAATCTAGACTAAATAAAAATAAAAAAGCTAATTTAAGTGTATAATTAAGTTTTAAAAGTATAGAGACTATTAAAGAGCTATTTTTAAATAGTAAAATATAAAATTATAAAAACTTATTAATAATTATATTTTATTACTCTCTAGCTATTATAAAATATTTAAAAAATCCTAGGCGTACTCTACTAAGTACTAGTAATATATTATTTACGAGTTTATTATTAAAATTTTTAAAATTTGACTTTTATTAAAAATTATATTTTAAATCTATAAATATATAAAAAGAATTTATATATTAATATAATATAGTATTTATTATTATATATATAAAAATAAGCCAATTTTACACCTTAAATAAAAAGTTGTAATAGCCTAAAAGAGGGCTCTAAAGCTGTTTTAATTTTACTAATTTTTAATTACTCCTATACTTCTTAGTAAGCAGCCCCTAGGTAGGTAAATAGAAGAAACTAGTCTTTCTCTTTAAAGTAGTATCTTTTTGTAATTTTAGGCTTATTAATTAAAAAGTTATATTATTTTAAAAAAGGTATCTTTTTTAATTAGTCTTTTTTTCCCCTGTAAAGTAAAGTATAATTAAATTATAAATTTATTTTATTTAGTTATATTTAGTTAATTATTCTAAGTATATGTAACTAATAGATTTTTATTTTATTTAACTTAGAATAGGAATAAATATTTATACGTATTATATTTTTTAAAACTAAAATTTATACATTGTTTAAAAAGAGAAATTTCGATTTTTATAATTTTATATTTTTTTTTTAAATAAAGCTACGCTTTTAGCGTAGTACCTTTATTTTAAAAGAAATAACTAGTATAGTACTTTTATATAGGTTCTATAAAATAACTTTATAATAATCTAGATATAATAAAAAAAAATAATATACGGTTATATATTAATACGTTACGCTAAAAATAGTTTATTATTATAATAAATTAAAATAGTAATACGTAAGTAAGCAATATCTTTTAACCTAGTACGTAGCGTCTATTTATAAAGAAAAAAATATAATAGTAATAACTCCTTACTATTAATACTATATTATAAAGTATTAGTATACGCCGTTGCCCTTAGTACTATATATAATATAATATAAAAAGGTATAATAAGATAGCCTACTATACTAGGCAGCTATATTAGATTTTTTTTATAAATATTACAGGGGGCTGCAATGAAAAAAGAGTAATTAAAAAAGATACCATTTTTAAAAAATTATATAAAATTAATTAATAAGCCCAAAAATACTTAAATAATACTGTTTTAAAGAGAAAATAAGGAAAACTTATATAATTATTTTACTTACTACTTGTTAATTACGTGTAATAAATTAAAATTGCCTAAACATAGTAATTTTTTAAATCCCTTTTTTAGGTTCCTATAACTTTTTAGTTAGTAAATGTATTTAACTAAAAATTTAACTATTCCCTTTTAGGCCTAGTCTAGATTATATAACCATTTTTTCGAAGTATATTAGTAATCTAATAATAAAATTATATTAATAATCAAAATTTGGCTAAGACTTATATTATTACTGCTTACGAAATATATTATTAATATTATAGTATATTATAATATCTTTAAACTTTTATAAACCTAAACTCTTATTTTTTTAAAATAGTACTAAATTTTTTAAAACTTAAATCTAAAATTTAATTACTTTTAAACGTAAATAATTTACCTTCTTTAATCGCTATAACTTTAAATATATTAGAAAAAACTATTTATAATACTATATAACGTATTAAAAATAAAAATAATTATAATATAAAAAGAGTTAAAAGAGGTAGAGTTTTAAAGTTAACCCCTAAAGATAAAAGAGTTATTAATAGAGACTTAACTAGAAGTCCTAAAAAAAAATAATAGACTATTAATAGAAAATAGTCTAAATATTAATAAAAGGGCTTTATAATACTTTTTAAAAGAGAAAAAGTACTCTGTTAATATAAGTGCTAAAAAACCTCTTATAAATAAAGAAAACGCTAAAAAAAGATTAAAATACGCTAAAGAAAATATAAAAAATATAAAAAATATAAATTTAAAAAAAATTATATTTTCTAATAAGTCAGTAATACAAAAGCGTAAAGTTAAAAAGAAGTATTATAAAAAAGGGGGTAATAATAGAGTTAGAAAAGAATTGGTTTCTAGCTAATTACGTAGTAAGTTTTTAATATTTTCTAATATATTATATTATTTATTATTTTAACTATTATTATTATATTATATTATATTATATTATTTATATTATTTATACTAATTAAATTATAGGCCGAGACGTTACTATCTAAGTATAGGGATCTATTTAGATAGGTAAAAGAAGTAATTTAGTATTTATTATATATATATATATTTATATACTAAATAAATAAATAGTGTAGCTATAGTAGCTCAGGGCAACCGAAAGGGATTTTAAAAAAGAAGGAGTATATATATATCTTTATACTTAATATATTAAAAAAAGTTAGGTAAGGTTAGATTAAAAAAGATATAGCGCCTCGCGCTAGCGCGCTTAGTACGCTCCTCTAAAAAAAAATTAAATTAAAAAAGTTTAGTATAGACTACTATATTCTTTAAAGATATATAGGTAGTAGTTAATAAAGGCATACATATACTCCTCCTTTTTTGAAACCCCTTTTAGTCGCCCCGAGCCACCACAGCCACACTATTTGTTCGATTAGTATACAAATATAGGTAGTAGTAGTAGCTACTACTTATATATTTTTCTTTTATCTCTCTTACAGTTAACACAGTTAAACGTTTATTAAATAAAATAAAAATACTTACTAAAATATTTTTTAAAATATTAGGCTTTAAATATCTAGCTCCTATATAGTATAGTCCTCCTCTTATTAATACTAATAATAATAAAATACGTATTCTAATTAATTTTAAAGTATTTAGTACTTAAGCTTTTTCTACTATATTATTCTATTTTACTAGTAATAAAAATACGACTTTAGTAAACGCTTACTAGTATAGGTATCTTATTTATCTAGTAGTAGCTAGCGAAGAAGTTAATTATAATTTATTAAATAAAGTTATAGCTATATTTAATAATAGGTACTAGCCTAATAAGCCGATTAGATTATTAATAAAGAAAGTAGTTAAAGTTATAAATATTAAGTTAGTAGTATTAGTAGCGGCGGCTTTAATAGGCGCGTATAAAGATATAATAAAAATAAAAAAAAATAAAAAAATATAATATATAGTTTATAGTAAAGTTAATAAATAAAATAAATATTTTATAAATACAGCAGGTACTCTTTAGTATAAAGGATATAGTAAAGGTAAAGGTAAAAGCAACAGTAATAGTAAAGGTAATAGTAAAAATAATAGTAATAGTAAAGGTAGAGGCAATAGTAAAGACGTTCTAGAAATAATTAATATTTAAAAGTTTAGGGGGGCCTATATATAATTTCTTTAGTATATAGACTAGGTACGCAGGCAAGCGTACTTAGTGTCGCGTTATATTATAGTAGGTAAGGAAAAAGATATAATTATAAAGAAAAATATTAACTATTATTAAACGCTACACTACTTATATATATATATAGGCGGAGCGAAAAGTAATAGGAATAAATATAACCTCTATTTTATTTTGTAAAAATAAAGTTAAAAAAGTAACTAACTGGTTACAATAGTAGTTATTAGCTAGTATTTATTAAAACACCTAATTATAACACTTCTTTTACTAGTAAGGACTATATAAATAAAGTTCTTAATCCTATAGTTAAACTAAGTATAAAACGTAGTAAGTAATATAACTTATTATTACTCTCTTTTTATTAATATTATAATATATATATATTATTATATTATATTATAATTATAATCTTTATACTAATTATATTTTAGGATGGCAATTTTAATAAGATAGCGCTAAAATATATACAACAAATAACGTTTTAATTTAGTTTAAAAATAATAAAATTAAACTATTTTCTTACCCAGCCTATAGCCCTGATTTAGCCCCTATAGAAAATATATATAGTTATTTTAAATCTAGGCTAATTAATAATAAAAAGATTAATTTAGGTATAGAAAATAGTTTAAATAGTATAAATGCCTTTAAAAGAGCTATTATAGAGGAGTAGAATAATATAATATAAAAAGTTACTAATAACTATATTTTATCCCTCTCTAACCGTTATAAGGCGGTTATAGAAGCTAAATGCTACTATACTAAGTACTAGTAATATATTATTTACTAGTTTATTAATAAAAATTTAAAAATTTAACTTTTATTAATAATTATATAAAAAATATATAAATATATAAAAATAATTTATACACTAATATAATATAGTATATATTATACTATATATAAAAATAAGCCAATTTTACAGCTTAAATAAAAAGTTATAATAGCCTAAAGTAGGGCCCTAAAAATTTTCTATATTTACTATTTTTTTCTTATCCCTAAACCCCTTAGTAAGCAGCCCCTAATAGGGTAAATAGAATCTCCTAGTCTTTTTTTTAAAATAGTATTTTTTTCGTATATTTAGGCTTACTAATTATTAAGTTATATTATTTTAAAAAAAATATTTTTTTAATTACTCTTTTTTTATTGTACCCTCCTATATATATACTATATACTACACACCGTATATTATATTATAATATAAATAAATACCCCTATAAAAGTAATATGCGTAATAATTTTTATATAACTAAATTTATCTCTATATTTAATACCCTTTTACTAATAACTTATATAAAGCTCTAGAGTATCGTAGTAAAGTTTAATTATTATAGGTAACTTATAAGTACTATAAAAAAATAGTAATTATACTATAATAGCTATAAACTATATCTATATAGAGGTAGAATAGAATAAGTATATACTATATCTATACCTATATAGATATAGGTATAATAATAGTAATTATTACTAACTTATATAATTATAATAATAAAGAATTCTAAAAGTTCTATTATAGGCGCAAACCTACATTATATCTAAAACTAAAAGCAGTACCTCCTAGCCCTACTAAATAATTAGAATAACCCTAACTACGCTAAGTATAAAAATAAAATAGTAGCTATTATTCTAATAGTAGTATAACTATAAATCGTAAAAAATCTAGTAACTATAGTATTTGTAATAATATAAAATCATATAAGAGCTATATATAAGATAGTAAATATAATAGGCAAATATAATAAACGTTTTAATAATATATAGAAAAGTAGAAAGGAGAGCGTTATAAAATACGCATAAGTATAAGTAAAATATAAAATAATTTAAGTATAAAGAAAATAGGTAGTTAGTACTAAAAAAAATAAAAAAGTTTCTTTTTTATTATAAACCTATAAATAAGTGCTGTTATAACCTATTAAACCTAACCCGTTACGGTCGAGCCCGGAAATTTTATATTAATACTTATATAATATTTTATATTAATAAAATAAATATATTTATAAAATATTATAATAATAAATAAAATTATAATAAAATTTAAAAAACTTTTATTTAAAACATAAAATAAAGAATACTCTATTTAATACTATTAATATAGTTTCTCGTAGTTTATTATTAATATTGTAAAAATTTAATTTTTATTATCCTTTTTAATCATAGACGAATTCTCAGCACTCTCGCTTATATTTGTAGGACCAAGCAGGGACACGGCATGTTTAGCCGGCAACGAGCAACATCTAACTCGCCCCTGGCACCAAGCATCCGACGTTATACCTCGTAATCTGGACATATCGTTAATATACATGTATTGAAGCTGAGACCGGAGCGCTTGCCGAGCTCTCACATACGAGACGCCACAAAATTACAATAGGCATTAGTACGCAGGACTGATGAATGACGTTCTTCTCGATGAACGGCGACCAGCGAGGATGACCATACGCCCGAGGCTGAGCTGTCCATTGTTCCCACCCCAGAAGCTCATGATACCCTAGGAGTGACAACGTGAGATGTAACACAGAGCCAGCACAAGTCAATGCAGGCATACACACGTTCAAGCATTTACTTCGCAGAAAACCCACGTGCACAAACAATGTATTACCTCCCTTATTCCATCCAACCTCCCCATACCCGTTCCCGCCATCACAAAGGCCATTGCACGTAGGAGAAATTTCCATCTTTTTAGCAGTGTGACCCATTCAAGTCATAAAGAGTATTCCCAATAGAGACGTGTCGAACCAAACCCAAACCGTACGCGCCTTCGCTATGCCGTCAAGTCGTGATAAAGGGTGTCGATGCAAAAGCAGTCAAACCCAAAGTGCGAAACCAACAACCGTTGAGATGAGCCAAAGCTCTCTAGATCAAGCCCACATACGCCGACCCAAAAAGAAAAAAATAGGCCAGAAAAGATTGCACCTGGGTGAAAGAACTCGTCGGTTCTGGTTGTCTGGTTCTCATTGTAGTTTCCGCCAAACGCCATAAGACGATCATGCCGCATACATGTATCATTACTTCGTCCCGTCAAAGAAGTTCATTAACCTTCGCCAAGTCAATTAAAACAGGCGAATTATCACACCCTGTGAGAACGCGCACTGTTAGCGCAGCCCCTCAATCAAGGTCAATGAGCTCAGGATCCAAATCGGACTCACTGCCATAGTCCGAATGGTCATAAGGCTCTACCGTATACATTAGCCATTATCCTAGAAAGGGCATACAATGACTTCACTCACCACCCGTTGAAATCGGAGTACCCTCGTCCATCGGCCAACTCTGCAACCGAGGTATAACCTGGGACTGATGCTTTTCAAGGATGCTCCAATCCTGGGTGCTTTTGCATTTCTCCAAAGCAAGGTCTTCCAACTCGTACAGATGGTTCAGCAGCCCGACAAGCACCTCGCACACGCTTACTAGTGGCTGGATATATGATCGCGCAGTGGTGTGCTGGTACTCTTGCACGATCTTATCGCAGAATTCGTTGATCAGACATCGCACTGCCCTGTACTTGTGCTTAAGAACGTCTTCGGTGGTATGTTCGTCATCTGGGTGCTGCGTAAAGAGCTCTTCGAGATAAGCTGCAGTTGCCTTACGAATGAGGTCATCGTCGTAGAGAAGCAATGCCGTTGCGGCCTTCTCCGCGAAACGAAACGACAAACAGTGAAAAAAATGATTCCCTTTGTCATCAAAGACCGCTTCGTTTTCAAGCTTCGGAAGGCCGCTCATGAATCGAAAGTTGACCTCCCCGCCACCATCCTGGAACTTGTTCGCTTGTTTCCAAATGCTCTCAATGATCCATATAATGTGGTTTGGCTCCGGGGAAGCCTCACAATAAGCTAGTGCGGCCCGAACATAAGGGTCCGAGAAGGGAGGCGAGAGCTGGGTAATGCCATCCTTGACGGTCAAGAAAAGCTGATGTTGAAGACGTGGATCGACAGATTTGAGCATCAGCTTGAGGATTTCTCCGGGATAGTAGATCTCAGTCTTAGTGTGATCATACCACTCGAGCATCTTGTCCAGACAGGCGAGAGCTCTAGTCTCGTCGTGCCAGTGGTGGAGCAAAGCCTTCTCTTCTCTAGAAAGTAGAAACTTGGATCCATTACGCTCGTACCCGTCTAATCGACTAACCTTCTGCTTTTGAACCACTGGAAGGTCGATGTCGATCTTTGATAACAGCCGATAAACAAATTCGATCAGTCTGTTGTAGATTCGTTTCTTCTTCTCGACAATGCGCCATAGGTCGGGGTTGCGGCAAGTTTCAAGCGCGTGCATACATAGGATATGTAGGCACCATTCCAGGAGGTCATTGTCTAGTAGCACCGAGGTTTCTATATGTCCTAGGTCGCTTAGTTGGCAAAGAGTAAGGTAGACATCGTCCCAACCGCGTACAGTTTGGTACGACTCTTGCAGAACCCTGGAAAGACTCTTGGAGATCGCTACGAGAACTCCATCGGTTTGAACGACCGAACCCGATTCGCTGTCAGTTTCCATAGCTTCGATACCGTATGCCACAGGATCTTTGTGACGAAGGTACTGAATGCTGTCTATAAGGAAGGTGCGGGCCTGTGAGCGAACCTTTGCATGGACGCAATGGAGCAGCATGTTGGCCAAAGCGGAGCTGTGGGCTGCGAGCCATTTCAGAGTAATTTGGCAGCAGGTGGTGCATGACAGTACAGTTCTCCGGAGTTGCTTCATTGTCTCGTCGAAATTCTCCACATCCTTAGCGCGGAAAAGAGTCTGACAGAGATGTTCGAGTACGACGTCGACAGCCTGGGTTTCTTGTCGATGATCTTCAGAACAAGTGCCATGGTTGACCGCACGTACATTGGCGAGCAGAAGTCGTACGAATTTCGTGTGATTTGGGTCGTAGAGAGTGTATTCGCGAATAAGATTGTCATTGTCGACATCAATATCATGCTCAAGTGCTGGAGGAACGGGGACCTTGGCCATTCCGGAATATGGCGTTCGGATGTATTCCTCATGATCCTTTGCAATCGCGGAGCGACGCTGGTAGAATAGCATGTAAGCGCTGAACTGCTTCTGCTGGCGCTGGAATTGCTCATCGTATGAGCCGCCATACGCGTGGTAACCAAGGGAGGAAACGTCAAAGGCGTCCACGTCTCGGTCGTTAAATTCAACCCATGGATGGATATTCCCCAAAGAGCTCGGTCGTTCACGAATGTACGAGTAGTAATGACCATTCTCAGAAGTTCCTTGGTGCACCAGAACGCCGACAAGCTCGAAGATGTCCTCTTCACGGGGCTTCGAGGGATCACTCAAATGGTCGATCTTGAAGGGACTGACGTCTATGACGCTGGGGAATTCGAACTGGTCGTTGATCTTCGCTCTGCGTAATTCGACCAGGTCAAAGTCGAAACGCTTCAAGTGAAAAATAAGGTTGTCAGGGACGTCCTTGAGGCAGGTTCGCTTCACAGCGTCCACCAATTTCCCGCCACATGATTCGCACTTGTACTTGTTGTCGCCTTCCATGACGTCGCCTTCCACGAAGGATTGAAGACTTTCATTCAGGTTCTGTTTGCCCTGCACGTCGCATTGGACGACAAAAAAGCTTTCGACTCGTTCGGACACGTGCTCGCACTCCTTGGACTTTATCTGATTGATCGTGTGGCCGCCATAGAAAGAACGGAATTGTTTCTTGACGCCTGGCGCGAGCATTTGACCTTCCCATTGATCGAACAGCAAGTTATAGAATTCGTCCGCGTCCATTTGAATGTTGATATCAATGGGCGTTCCCTCAGGCGCTTTCACGCATGCCGCAAAGCTTCGCGGGTCTGCGGATTTGCGATAGCTGTTTTGCATTTCAGCGAATAATTTCTGGGTTTGATGGAGGAGAACTTGTTGCCCGTTCGGCTCTGTGACGTTCAGTCCCAGCATAAACTTGCGGAAATTGACGTTCATGAAGAGTTGCGTAAGCAATGAGTTCATGTAACAGATGGCGCGAGGATTGAACAGACCCACGTATCCAGTCGGTGCGCGTATCTCATTGGTCCTGTCAACGCATAAGGCTTGTAAGTTGGAATTTGGGTTGTCGATTCCAAGGTTTTCGGTTAGATCAAGTAGTGCAGCGTAGCTGCTTGGATCCTCAGCTAGAGCAAGAACAAGATCATAAAGTTCCTTTCTGGTGTTGCTCTCCAGAACAGGAACTGGTGCCTTCGATGACTGGTCAGCCATCTCAACGATCCTTGGAGCAAATAGATATTTGTGCCAGAGCTTCTCGATCAGTGAACTGGCATTCAAGGGTTTTTTGAAAGACTTCAGGGAAGAGACACAGCTGAGCAAAAGCTTGGTAAAGCCCAGGACGACAAAATCAGTCTCATCCCGGCCCACCTTCTCTTCGTGGTTGTAATCCAGAAGAATTGCACTCCATGTCGCCAGACAAGACCGTAAAGATGTTTCATCGCGGTTGTGCTCATCATACTTGCGGAAGACGTGGTCTGCGAGTGCGAACAGGTGTTCAGATTGGTTGGGCAATTGAACGGCCTGAGGGAGTACGGTCGATATCAAGCGCCAGAAAGAGGTTGCGGTGTCAGCTTCGCTGATAGCCGATGTGGGAGAAAGGCCTCCGCCACACACAGAGGATATGACTCTGGCAATGTTGTCTCGAAGAAGGACCCTATGATCAGATAGGAGCAGGGTGCCATGGAGCTGCCCAGCATTGCTGTGATTGACGAAAGCGTCCCAGATGCCACGAGAATGCAACGATGCTTCGATAATGGCGCAGTACGAATTATAAGCGACCAGACCCATGTCTGTTTTGCTATGCAGAGCAACAAACGCAAGGCTGATCAGGCGGTCCACAAGCCCACGTTCATCAGAGAAGTAAGCGGTCGTTGTTTCTTGCGCGGGTCGCTCTGTACCATGCTGTTAGAAATGACATCGCCAACGAGGTGAAACTTACCTTTGAGGAAACCCAACAGAACAGCCACTAACACGCCAGGTAACGGCGTAGACGACGATGATTGGATATCCGGACCGATCAAGCCTGGAGTGAGTAGAGCCTCATCCAAAAGACGCACGGTATTTGCAAGGAAGTTGTCGTCAACAGAGTTCTACAGAGTTATAAGTAATGCCCCCTGGAACAAACAACAGTTCGACAGACCTTTCTCACCTGCACCTTCAGCCGGCTGTCAAGAGCATTGGCTACATATTTGGCCTGCCAAGGCTTGTCTTGGGGGAACAGCGAACTAGAGACTGCCGTGCCCGCGACAACAGAATCATAGATAGCGCTTTGGAATGGGAAGAAGGTCAGAAAATCGTAAACCTGTTGATGTTAGCGCACCGGTTACTGGAGGAGATGAACAAAACTTGCCACAAAACTAAGGTAATCATCTGCGTCCATGCAGGCGAAAAGCTGATCAAAATGGCTTAGTATGGTGGTTTCGAATATCGAAGAGCTGCCAGTAGGGTCGAACACAGGCCGAGAAACTTCGGCGCCAGGTGCCTTCTGAACCAGTAGTACCTGGCCCCCCAGACCAATGTCGGCGATCTTATCATTTGATTTCTCCATGACACTCAACCTTTGACCTTTCGCAAAGAGATTGAGTTTTGTGCATCCGGTTGCATGACACAATCGTGTGTAAAGATCTTGGAGAGTATTCTCGGAGCCAATGATGATTGTCTCCTTGCTGTTCGTAATAGGAGAAGTGTATTTGATCTCAACCGGCTCACCGAGTGGGAGGTCAATGTCGAGACCCTCAACCTTGGAGTCCGACCTCTTTGAGCGATTCAATTCTGGCTTGTTTCGGATGAAACTGAGCAGTAACTTCAGGAACAGCACCGTCCTTGCAAACCGTTGTTCGTTTTGTTGTCTCGTAGCGTTTGAGAGCGTAGTGTGTACTTTTCCATTATTCAACCTTGTTGCTGTCGGTTCTGTACGGAGCATCTTGAAGACCGACAACATCTCACTCATACACTGCTCAACGAGGGCAACATGAGCTTCTTCCAACTCGTCTAATGTCACGCCTTCACTGAGATCGATCTCAATATAACGCGAAGCCAGCGTCCTTGCCGCACGGTCTTCGATGGTCTGCGGTGGGGCGGAAATGATCATAGCCCATAGGAGATCGGCACCACGGATTTGCAACACGGTCTTCGTGCCTTCTTTTGTAGTGATGGTACGTCGTGTGGTTGGGAATCGGTAAGCTGCGACAAAATCAAACATCCCAGGAGTGTAATAAAGAGGATCCAGTTGAGGTACGCAGACGGTGACGAGTTGTTTACAGAAATCGTTGTCCGGTTTGAATTTTACGGCGTCCAAAAACTTGGACCAAGCCATGTCCCGATGGTGATTTGTATGCGCATGCTTTCCGATCAGATTGTCCCAAATGGTCTCGTAGAGGTCGAACGGTATGGCATCGCAAGCCCGACATATGAGAAGAGATAACATTTCGAGCCGATACTGGAGAGCCGTATTCTGAACGTTGAAGGGCATGTCGTTCTCATTCTTGACGAACGCGCACATCTCTTCAACGATGCCGCGCACGACACTGGGGTCATCTTTGAAGAAGCTGGACTCTCCGTAGCCCAACGCCGAGATGAGTATGGAAATTGCTCGGACGCTGCCAGTTGCGTTGGACGACTTGCTCGCGACATGCGAGGCGCATTTACGGAGAAGCCGATGCCGCTCTTCTTGAGGAATGTAATTGGCCATGGTCTGAAGTTGATCAGCTGCTTCATGGTGAAGGGCATCGGAAGTTTTGGTGCTCTCTTTGCCCGGCGAAGTATCTTGTAATACCCGAATACAGACGTTCCATAGCCGGGCTTTCGGATTGGTCTGGCTCCAGTCAAGGCCTCTTTGTAGCAGCTTCGGGGCCAGCTCGCGCAGGAAACGGAGGATGTCCAGCGTGTAGCTTTCGATTGGAAGCTCGTACATCTTCGAGCAGAGGTAAAGCTGATCCGCGTCGTTCATGAGGTTGTAAATGCCTCGAAGCATCGTCATGGTGGCGGAGACTACGCGGGGATCGGAGCTATGGGAGATGGTGTTCCAGATGGCATCGGTCTGAGCATTGGAATAGCGATGCGTGACGACAAGGAAGCCAACAATATTACCGCTACGAGAGATGAGCTGCGGGTGAGAATCGACACTGATAATGTAGTCGACCACACGCTCATGGAGAAGGAAGTCGGCGAGGTACTGCATGACCGGATGGCTAGTGGAAAGAAGTGTACCATTATACTCCCTCCACAGTTCCACAAGCGAGATATCCATGAGGCCAATGCCCATGACACGTAGTTCCATACGTCCTTTGACAATGTATTTCCGAAGAAGTTTAAACTTCCACGCGTTCGATACCAGTTTCGGATACTCCAAAGGATCTTGGAGGTACGACGCGTATCCGACGGTCCTCTCTTCCGGCGATCCTGTTGTCGGTGATTCCGGTTCTTCAAACTCCAGTAGCTCTTTAACAAGATCTGCAGCTATGCCCTCATTGGATCGACAGAGGTTGAAGAGCAGAGAGTGGAAAAATCCGATCAGGTCTTTCGTTACGTTCGTGTCAACGACCTTGCTGGGGGTCTGAAGATCTGCATCGTATTCTCGAAAGAAGGTGAATGCATCTTGACACAAACGGCCCTGGTCGATGACTTCGTTGGAAATGTGTACTTCGGGATCCGACAGGAAGACTATGATCGCATCCAATATCGGTGCGGTGTTCAAAACAATCCAGTGCTGCGGAAGGAACGGTGCTTTGCCATGGGCTTGGGTTGCAAGATCTAAAAGATGCTTCGTGCCCTCGGCCTCAATGTAAACCTGTAGAAGATGGGTCTGTATGGTTTCAATATCCGCATGGTATTCTTTCCGCAGCATGTTGAAGAGGTGGACAGTCTTTGGACCAATGATGTTCCGCGCTATTGCGCATACATGGCGGAGATGCTTATAAGATAAGATGTGATGTGCATAAGGTTCTTCGGAAGTCCACTCGGAGAGCATGTGTGCGTCCACCTGCGTGAGGCGTATAACAAGTCGGAAGTACGATGCGAAAAACTTGGTGATGATCTCTTCCTCGGACATGGTGCTGTCACCGAATGTGTCACCTAGAGAAGCCCTGTAGATAATATTAGCATCCTGTTTCGCGAGGGGATGTGCGGCTTATGGTGACCTTCGACTCAAAACCCTCCCTGCCACTACGCCGATTTCTTCCCACAGGGCGGCCTGGTGGAAGTAAAAGCTCAGCCAAGTCAGTGGATCGTTTGGGAGACCTTCTAGCCAGGCGGAAAGCTGATTGAAAACAGTCCCATCTAGCGGTTGGTCTGGGAGCAGGTTAGCATAGGTCGCAGCGCGCAGCAACGACGACAACATACTGCTCTGGAAATACTTGGCAACCTCCTGTGCACCATGTACGTAATCCCCATTGCGCATATAAGGAAACGTGGAGAGATGTGCATCGGCATCGTATTCGACGTGGAAGGAAGCAGCCGCTGCGTATCCGGCCATATCGTCGGCGTCGTCGTCGTCGTCGATGGCCATGACAGGCGGGCTGTCGGCGGGGCTGTCACCTGTTCCAGCCAAGGCGCCATCCATGATGGCTGGAAGCTGTTTGTCTTCGCCGGAAGCTGCAGTTGCGCGTCCGTCGCCAGTGCTACCGGCGGTCTCTTGGGCGTGCGACGACGAGCGCGGCTGCGACCGTATCGTCATTTCGACTTGCTGCTCGGCCGGGGTGGAGTCTTCGTCTACGTGCATAGCGGAATTGTCCATGTTGCCGCTGTCAAGCCGGGGTCGTTTGCGGGTCAACGAGGGGTCTGCGTCTTCCATGGAGTCGCGCAGCGGCGGCGACGCGGAGCCACGGGTTGCGGTGTCTGCGGTGACAGACTCCATCAAAGCATGGTCTCGCTGACTCATGGCGCAGGGAGTGCTGCTGCTGCCGGCGGCGTCTGCAGAGCACAAGTCGGTGCGGGAAGGTACGCGGCCGGGGGGTGAGCGTGGGCAGGTGCTTCTGTGGTGCAGGCAACAGCACCAGCCCGCCTAAGCGTGGTCGACAGCCTCGCGCGACGGAGGGCACACAGCGGCAAAGAGGGCACCATGAGCTGCCCGGTGCGACGCTGCAGGTGGGGGCGCAAAGCAGAGGCCTGGAAGTGCAATGCGCAATGGTGCAGAGCTCCTCGAGCTCTCACGCGTCGTGAACGTCTGGAGAGCTGGGAGTTCGGGCGTGGGGCAATCGCCAAGCCGAACGTCATTGGTTCGCGAGGTCAGCGAAGCGCGCCCCACTCGCCTGGGTTAGTGCGCTTGCCTACCCAGGTGGCGAGCCCAGCACGTGAAGGCAGGCACCTGCACACCCGCACCCGCACCCGCTCGCCCACTTCAGGGCAAACAGTGTGGACAAGCCCCTGCATCACAGTCGCCGGTACCTGCGCCCTCCACGCCACTTGCTGCTACCATGGCTTCGTCCGCGAAGAAGACGTCCAAGCCCATATTCAGGACAGCGCGTCCGTATACCGAGACACACTGGTACGCTGAGCTTAGCCTACCATTCAACCGCTTCGCAAATTGATACTGTCAGGCCTGCTCTGACGTCTGTGCAAAGAACCAACATCATGGATTTGCTATGCAAGTATGTGACACGTTTGCTACCGCGTGCAATATATGCTCCAACCAGTCTCGGGTCCTCTGGGTATGGAATGTGTATGTGCGGAGCTTGCGACACGGGGCTCTTGGACGATTATTGCATACCATGTACCCCTGCTTTGCCAAAATCCGTTTGCGCGTTGTACTACAGCTCGAGTATTGACGAATGCCTAGACGCCTCTAGGTGTGCATCTGGGCACCTGCAAACTGCGAATCACGTGACAGTTTCTACCTGGAGACCTCGACTTCGCTAACATGACAACAGTCTACTGCAGCCGCTGGGCGACCACCGCAGAACTCTCATACAGCCCTCAAAAGGCAAGAAGCGGAAGAGACAGTCCAAGGAGGCCGACAACGCAGAAGCAAAAGACATGCCACCGGCGCCAGCAGCACCAGCAATCTCCAACTACATCCTCGTCGGTCTCAACAGTGTAACCCGCCACTTGGAAGCGCTAGCTGCACAAACCGCACCACCAGCTGCACCGACGCACACACCATGTGAGGACCAAGATAGCAGAACTGGCAAAGAGACTAGTACATCAAGCGCGGACATGCCACCAAACACTTCGCCAAAAAGGCTCGCGCTCGTCCTGATCCCTCACAACCACCCACCTGCTTCTCTTCCGCACGCACATATACCGACCCTAGTCCATCTCTCCACAATCAGCTCACCGGAGGAAACAGCTACTCGTCTGCTCGCCGTGCCACCCGGCTGCGAACCGCCCATTGCAGAGGCGCTGCACATCCCGCACGTGGGCGCGCTAGCTATCATGGACGGCGCGCCTGGTGCAGATACATTGATTACGTATGTGAGAGAACAAATCCATCTTACAAAGTGCGCGTGGATAGACGAGGCCATGAAACCGGAGTGGAAGGGGGTAAAAGTCGATACGGCGAAGGGCTAGCGTCCACGTGGTAGAGAGAAAGTGTAACATTACCGAGTTGACATAGTACGTGTGTCAGACCAAATTTAGCTGAATGAAGCTTTGTAGATTTTCTTTACTTAAATATTGTCTTCCCTACCTTTACTTATTTTGTATGCTGTTGTCTACGCTTTTTTTCCTGACCCTATCTCACGCCCCATCCCTCCCCCAAAACACTGACCCCGCTAAAAAATGCGTATCTCTTGCGATCCTTCATGACCCAGATAGATCGTCTATATCTATGCACTGCACCAGTTGCACTACAGCATAATCATACATCCTTCTAGTAAATACAACATACAACCTCTTAGATGCTTCGTAGGATATACCTTCCCGATAGAAATCTTAAGATTGGTCAAGCATGAGTTTTGTAGGTAAATATTTTTCACCTATATTTTGAGTAATATATTGCAAATAAATGGTATATGCGGTATACGAAAACAGCATTCAGCTCAGTGCCAGATTATATAAGTTATTGGGCCGATCGATATTGGGCTCGAGAGCGTGAAATCGGAAGTTGGTAGCACGAGTACTACTAGCTTCCAGCTGAGAGTGTGTTCTCGCTGCAAAATCAGAAAGCAAGAGGAAGATCGACACGATATTAGGGACACACATCGCTGCTAGGGACAAGACGAATTTTGTGCCAAAGCCATGACACATGGGAGAACAAGTTTTCATATCAAAATTCGTCGACAAGGGAGTGCCTGCATGGTCTTCATCTACCATACCGAAAGGCCATTGCACCTTTACGCCAGAATCCTGAATCAACCTTTTCATAACCCTTTGTCCGTGAGGTAATCCTGCACCCGTTCTATGAGATCCGCTTTCTTACCGCCAACGGGTTGTCCCCTAGCAGACAGGTATTTCTTCAACACAGCAACAGTCTGTTTAGTGATCTGGGCCCTGTCGTTCAAATCCGCCATCTGCTCGTCCGTGAGTCCATCGTCATCGTCTGCGCTCTTAACCACCGGCTCTTTCTTAACGCGCTTCTTGGGCTTCGGCTCTTCGTCGGCATCGTCAGCCGCCGCAGCTGCAGCACGTTTCTTTGCCGCAGCCTTCGGCGGCGAGGATAGAGCAGAGCGGCCCACGGTGGTGAAAACTTCGTCGAATTTCTGGCCATAGTCTTCAATGTATTGTCCACAACGCTTGTCAATCTGTCTATACTTTGGCAGCGTCTTGTCGTCGGGCTCGGTGGGAACCTCCTCCTCCAGTGCCATAGCCTGCAATATGCGGTAGAACCACTGTAGATCCGGATTGGGGTACTTGCTCGGATCGTACACACCCTTGGGTAGTTGTAGCTGTTCGATGATGATGCGCATCTTATCCGTCAGCTCGTCTGTTGTCCGGGGCACCGCAGGCTGCTCAGGGCATTGGCGGAGGTCGTCTGCGTAGGGAAGCGGGACGAGCCATAGTCCGGGCGGCATCGTCTGCTCGCCGTTCTCATCGCAGCGTTCTTCGCCAGGAATAATAGCAGTCATCACCGGAGCAGCATTCTTTCGTGCCACAAACCACGCAAGTGCCATTTTCTTGCTCCTGATAAGTTTCTGCTGCAAGGCAGAGAAGACACGTGTTGAGCCGATGAAGTCTGCTTCGGAGGGATATATGAAGGTCGCTTTGGTGACGTTGGCCCAGAGAGGGAGCAAGGATAGCCGCTTGAAGCCGACAATGCGGATTATGGGCTCACCAAAACATTGGCGAATCTGGATGAATTCCTCTGGGGTGAAAGTTATTGTGTCGCCGCCAAACTTGTAGGCTTTCCGTAGTTCGGTCTTCTCGACTACGCGCGCTGTGTCATCAGCCATATGCGACGTCGAGCTCTGCACAATCTGCGGCTTTTCGCCGCCGACCCAGACGTAGCACGACTTGACGTGCTCTTGGCGCTTGATCGGAATGAAGCCTTTGACTCCGATACGCATACCAGGACCGATCTCGAACGGGAGGCTGAAGAGCGCCCTCCGAGGCGCGGCTTTGGAGTTGATGGAAGAGAGTAGCTGCTTGAGGAGTGTGAGTCCATCGCCGCTCTTTGCAACCTTGGTGGTAGATGGGATTGCCACAGGTGCATCCGGATCCGACGGAGACGTGGGATACACCAAGTCATCGTAGAATTTGGTTCGATCGAAGCCGTGGTCTGGCTTTGAAATGGGAAACAGGTCGATTGTGCAACCCAAGTCGTACAAGTCGCGCGCTCGTGTTACCGCCGTGTCCTTGTCCTGTCTGGCGGTGGCTGGGTAATCGTTGTCTGTGACTAGGAACAGCCGCCGCGAGGAGAAGTTCGGGGCCTTGGTTGTGAAGATCTGATTCGCGCAGAACAGCACCGTTGCTATGCTGGCAGGCTGCTTTGCGGGCTTCAAGATGGCTTGGGCCTCTTCCTCATTGTCCAGCAAAGCGCGCAACCGCTTCACGTCTTGGGCACAGGGCACGTCCAGATCCGTCAGCAGATAGCAATGCTGGAATGTGTTGTCTCCGTCCTTCAGGTCCGTCTCCTCGGTGCCAAATAGAAGTATGCCCATCATGTCTTTTGGATTGGAGATGATGCGCTGCTGCATAAGATGAAGTGCGCATTTCAAAGCAGCGGATGCCGGGGAGTCGCGTTCGGCTTTCTTGTCGTCTGACGGCGGCGGGCGTTCCAGCATGGACGCGCTGATGTCGATGGCGAAGAGGACGGCGTCTTTGATTGTCTTATAGCTCTGTTGCGCATCAGCTCATGCTTCAGAACAACCGCCGAGCCTGCCTGTACAGCGTCGTCCACCTCCTCCTCTTCGTCTTCTTCCTCGCCGGGCCTGTTGTCCTGCGCGTCGGCCATGTTTGTGGCTGCGCAATGTGGAGCGGGAATCGCGCGGTGGAGAGCGCACTTGCACCCAAGCCAGGCTGTATCGTCGTGCGATGGGGAAGCAGACAACGGGCGCAGAGCCGCGCCTGGTTGTTTGCGGCGTGGGGCCCGTCTCAGGCAGCAGCGTGTGGGGAGGCTCGCGCGTGTTCACATGACGTGGGCAGCCCCGATCCCCGCCGCCGATCGTGGCTGCCAGTCGCAAGAGGCATTCCTCACATGGCGAAGACTCTGCGGTTGCTCTTCTTCCTCTGACCACACAACCTTGAAATGGCAATGCGCACGCCCTTATCACACGCGTCGAGGCGTGCAATGTGGTCGTCACCCGCCGCCCCGGCCCTGTCACCGTGTGTCCAGCGCTGGCGGAGAGGCAATGCGACAGTTGCTCCCCCCGTTACGCAGAGCTCCGCCGGCTCAAAAGGCCCCACTGCCATGGTCTTCATGAACATGGGCGGCCCCTCGACTACAGACGAAGTCCATGATTTCCTCAGCAATCTCTTCGTGCGTCATGACGTCTACCCGGCCATCTTTGGAGCTACACAAAGCTGACGGTTGTAGTCTGACGCCGACCTAATACCTTTGGGCCGCTTGCAGAACTATATTGGACCCTACATTGCACGAAGACGGACGCCCAAGATCCAGAAGCAATATGCAGAGATTGGCGGAGGATCTCCCATCCGGAAGTGGTCCGAGTACCAGGCCGCTGCCATGTGCAAGATACTTGACCACGCTTCTCCCGAGACCGCGCCACATAAACCATACGTCGCATTTCGATATGCCAACCCGTTGACGGAGCACATGTACCAGCAATTGCTTGCCGATGGTTTCGGTCGTGGCAAGGGAGGCCGCGCCGTTGCATTTACCCAATACCCGCAATACTCGTGTTCGACGACCGGATCATCGCTTAACGAGCTATGGAAGTGGCGACAGCGGTTAGAGGGCAAGAAGGCGACAGGCCAGGTCGACCCGGAAGGTTCCATCAAGTGGAGTGTAATCGACCGCTGGCCGACGCATCCGGCACTCGTCGAGGCCTTTGCGCAGAATATTGAGAACAAGTTGCTAGAGTACCCGCCGGAGCGGAGAGACAACGTCGTCCTGCTCTACTCGGCGCACAGTCTCCCCATGACCGTAGTCAACCGTGGCGACTCTTACCCGGCCGAAGTAGCAGCAACAGTACATGCTGTGAACCAGCGATTAGGCATGAAGTACCAATACCGGCTCGTCTGGCAATCGCAAGTCGGACCGCAGCCCTGGCTTGGGGCGCAGACGTCTGACACGGTCAAGAACCTGCTGAAGAAGGGCAACACCGACCTCATCCTTATCCCCATTGCCTTTACGAGTGATCACATCGAGACATTGTACGAGCTGGACAGGGAAGTCATTGGGGAAGATGCAAAGGGTCACGAGGGTGTGAAGCGTGTCGAGAGTCTAAACGACAACCCCGTATTTATTCAAGGTCTTGCCGACATTGCGAAGACGCATCTGCACGCTGGCATCGCGTGCAGTCGGCAGATGACGCTGAGGTGTCCCGGATGTGTGAGTGAACGGTGCTTGGCGCAGAAACAGTTCTTTGCTGGTCAGAATCAACTGCTTGAACCTGCGACGGCCTGAAAAAGCATCGGTCTTGGCTCTAGAGGCCTGTACAGTACTGTATCGGATGTGGCAACAGAAGGTGTAGCGGAATTGAGAATACTCGCATTTTCTGATAAAGTTATCCTCCTCATTCCATGTACCATATCGATATACTTGCATTTTCGGATTGAATAAGTCCCATTGCCCAGTATACCATGCCAATGACCGCCAAGGCGGATTCCGATGTTCTCTGCTTTACAATTACAGTGAATACCTAGGTATTACAAAGCGTTCCAAACCAACTGCCTTTGCAGTTTTCTCTTGAGACCTGATCTAAGGAAGCAGTGTAGACGACGAAGAGGGCGAAGGGACATGACCAGTGCATTGACGTTGAAGTGGTCGTTAGATGATCGGCGCTGGCTGTGTCGGGGCCTTGGCAAGCGCTCCAACGCCGGAGCTCAACATCCAACACCAAAACTTTGCTGACCCAGCAGGACTCTGCAGCCTCCCTCCACCCCTCTGCGGCTCCTCCCGTCTCCTCGGCACCATTTCCACCATGTTGTCCAGAACCCTCAGAAGGAGCATTGCGTCGCCGATCCGGCACAATGTCTTCGTTCCCGCCGCCGCGCGACCTGCCTTCAGGACCGTCACGACAGACGCCGCATCCGCGCACGCCGAGGGAGTGCCCAAGGTATGCATCTGCACTGGCAGAGGGCAACTGCTGCTGGATGGATGATTAACCGGCTGCAGGAGGATGACAAGCCCTTCGAGGTCCGCCTCTCCGACGAGAGCTTCGAGACATACGAGCTTGACCCGCCCTCGTACACACTCGACACCACCAAGGCCGAGCTGAAGCAGATGTACTACGACATGGTCGCAGTACGGTACGACGTCCTCCATCTCCGCTGGTCACGTGTCGGTATCTAATATAGAAATCCAGACGCATGGAGATGGCCGCCGACCGGCTCTACAAGGAGAAGAAGATCCGCGGTTTCTGTCACTTGTCCACCGGCCAGGAGGCCGTCGCCGTCGGCATCGAGCATGCCATTGACCGCGCCGACCACCTTATCACCGCGTACCGCTGCCACGGCTTCGCCCTTATGCGCGGTGGAACCGTCAAGTCGATTATTGGCGAATTGCTCGGCCGGCGCGAGGGCATTGCCTACGGAAAGGGTGGGTCTATGCACATGTTTGCGCCCGGTTTCTACGGGGGCAACGGTATTGTCGGTGCGCAGGTTCCCGTCGGCGCCGGCATCGCCTTTGCGAACCAGTACAACAACAAGAATAACGTTACAATTGCTCTTTATGGAGACGGTGCTTCGAACCAGGGCCAGGTTTTCGAGGCTTACAACATGGCTAAGCTGTGGAACCTGCCCTGCATCTTTGCTTGCGAGAGTGGGTGCATCCTTGGAGTCTCGGGAAACATCGCGTGCTGACTTTGCGAAGACAACAAGTACGGCATGGGTACTGCAGCCAACCGCTCGTCCGCCCTTACCGACTACTACAAGCGCGGCCAGTACATCCCCGGTTTGAAGATCAACGGCATGGACGTCCTCGCCGTCAAGGCCGCCACCGAGTTCGGGAAGGAGTGGTGCGCCGCCGGAAAGGGACCTCTCGTCTACGAGTTCGTCACCTACCGATACGGAGGTCACTCCATGTCCGACCCGGGAACCACGTACCGCGTACGGCTTCCCTTCACTCCATGCTCCAACCCCCCACTGACTTAGCCCATAGACCCGTGAGGAAATCCAGCGCATGCGCAGCACCAACGACCCCATCGCTGGCCTCAAGCAGAAGCTCCTCGATTGGGGCGTCGTCTCGGAGGAAGAGCTCAAGAGCATTGACAAGGAGGCCCGCGCCAAAGTTGATGCCGAAGTCGCCGAGGCGGAAAAGATGCCTCCTCCGGATCCAGTCGCCAAAGTCCTTTTCGAGGACGTCTACGTCCGCGGTTCGGAGCCCGAGTTCCTCCGCGGCAGAATCCCGGAGGAGAACTTCTACTACACCGAGGCAGATCTGGGCAAAGAGAAGGAGGCTCCTGCCCGGACTTAGGCGGGAGGTTCTGAGAGACGAGGCGGTGGCTAAGGTTTTCGGAGATTGTACTATATCGTCTTGTGCGTCTGGAGGGGCACACGGCTCTGTGGATAGTAGCACGTGTGCGCGATTCTTGGTCGTATTACCATTGTTTGGAATAGGAATAGAGTCTTTTATGTGACAACGTTCAGAATGCCTTTTACAGAGTTGTTCTGCGACTTGGAGAAGCGCGCGAGGACAAAACAATGGCCGTTGCGTGTGCTGGACGGCTACACGAACGCGACCACCCGCTGGGATATCCCGGTGCTTCGGCTCATTTCCCTGTCAAAGTGTCGCATCTGAGCATGGTTCGATGACAGCTTGAAGTCGCTATCAACATTCATACAAGAACTTACCAGACAAATCCCAAGTCCACACTGCCCAATCCCGCTCCAGAAGACCAGCGACATTGGTGTAACCCAAGCGCCATGGAGATGGGAAACTGGATACGGAAGTGCAATCACGCGATATCGACGGCATGGGAAGCTCGCCTCGTGCCTGATGGCGTGCACGGCAACACCCAACGCAATCAACAAGTGAAGAATACGCTATCAATATTCGACCTCACGACGCCTAGGCCCCTCCCAACACCATCCCCGCGTACTCTTTTCCTGTCCTTTCCACCGTTTGGCGTTGCATAACAATAAGGCCGGCCACAGCGGGCACCATGCCACCCTACAGCGAACGCCTAGCCATGCATATACAGTCTTGAAAGGAGAACGTCATGCCCATGCCCTCATGCCATCGTGATGGAGGGAGGGAAATGCAACACTGGCAAAGTCGGGTATCGTCGACAACAACATCAGACACTGGTGATACACCTCTTCTGTACAACCCACACAAGTCTACTGTCGGTGCCATACACCTACACCAAGTTCCACCGTCTTAGACGGAAGCTCTTCTTAGCCCACCTTAACCCCCTGCGCATCAAGCCCGTAGTGATACGGAGTGTTTACAACCCGGCATAATTACGGTGGTCCGAAGCGCGGCGGCGCCGACACTCTTCTTTTGCCCAGTCGAAGATCAGCTGAATGAGGAGTAGGGCCCATTGCGCTTCGTTCGACCGAAAGAGGACCCGCTGAAGAAGGACCAGAAGGAGGCGTCGGGAGAGGACGCCAGGGCGGGGAAATGCAAGAAGAGTTGAAGGAAACGACGTCGGTCGGCAGGGGGTTGTTGCGTATACACTTGGGATCGCGCACGCTATGCGGGCATCCCGGCGTCGGGCATGGGGGTGTCGGCATCGGTGTTGCTGACTACCTGTAGTACAGGTGCGGGAAAGGTGGATGGGAGAGCAGATCCAGGGCGACTTGGCGGATATGAGTAGAGGTCGTCTGAGGAGTGGTCGGGCATGCTCATTGGAGAGGAGGAGCGGAAGTCCTCCACGTCTTCCTCTGGAGGGGCAAAGGACCATACCTAGATGGAGTTAGACGAGTGACTCTGAATAGTCAAGGGGAACGGGCAGAAGAAGGAGACGGGAAATTCAAGAGTATGCGTACCTCCATGATTGTCTTCCCACCTCTCGCCGCCATAATAACAGCCTTTTCTTCCTCAAATACGACTCTCCATACCGCTTCTGCAGGCGAACTAAGCTCACGAACGAGCGTTCCCTTCTTGAGATCCCAGACCTTTACGCGGCCATCTGAGCCGCCGCTGACAATTCGAGTGTTATCAAACTGCAGACTTGTGACGCTATTATCGTGCGCTGCCAATCGATGGATAGGCTGGTAATCGGCCAGGCTCCATACCCTAACAGAACCGTCCGAGCCACCCGTGACCAAAATATTCTCGCGCATCTGCAGCTGTCCTACGAGCGAGGTATGACCCTGTAGCACGGCCAAGCATTTCCTGTGGTACGAAGAGCGATTAGCAACAGTAGTCACAGGGGACCTCACTGACAAATGGCAGGGAAATACAAATAAACCCACCCGTCGGCCGGATCCCATATCCTCACGCTCGTGTCCAGGCTGCCCGTCGCAATCTTTTTCCCGTCAAAGGCAATGGCATAGATTTGAGAGAAGTGCCCTGTAAGTGTGCGCAAACACGTGCCGTCGCTGATACTCCAGATCTTGGCGGTGGTGTCGTAGGATCCGGATACAACAATGTCGCCGTATATCTCGAGGCAGCGGACGCTAGCCTGGTGCCCGATGAGAACGTGCTTGCAGAGGCCCTTTCTGAGATCCCATATCCGGAGGGTGGTATCCCGTGATCCTGAGATGGCCGTGTCTGCGTCGGACATCTTGAGACAGCGCACTGTCGAGGTGTGTCCGCGAAGCGTGAACTGCGGGGTACTGTATACAACGTTAGCGCCCTGCCCGGGCTGCGAATGGAGGACTGACCCTGACGCGAGGTCCCACACTCGCACGTCGCGGTCGCATCCTCCGCTGACCAGGAGATCGCCCCAAGGCACCATTGCCCAAACACCCATGACGTGCCCTTGTAGTGTCTTCTGGTGATAGCCCTCGGTGTCGAAAACGTGGATCTTGGCGTTGTCAAGCGCGACTACGATGTATTTCTTGGTCAAATGCAAGCTCGTGACCACGCCCTGTTCCGGGGTGATCTGGCGCGCATCGCAGTGACCACCCTGGCGCCACGCCGTCTCGACCTGGTACCGCTGCTTGAAATGCGACCGATACGTCGTGGCTTTGGACCTCCGCTGTGGCTCCTTCCTCTTGGCTGTGCGATCCAGACTCTGTGTTCGCAACCCTTCTCCTGCCGCGCTCGAAGTCGAGCCGTCCAGCTGCTCCTTCATGGCCGTGTCTTGGGCGCGCGAGGCACGGCTGGGCTGCAGCCACTGTGGCTTCGACGACTCGCCCTCTGCGTCACCGGGATCGCCGTCCTCGCTCGGTTCCTCCTTGGACAGGCCCCTGTATGAGTATTTCTGGCACAGCAGCCGCCAGGCGGTGTCGTCGTTGACGAGTTCGCGCCACTTCTTGGAAACCTGGGAGGCGCGGGCGAGCGTGGTGGGGTCGTCGACGCATTCGAGAATCTGGACGGCGCGTTAGAGAGGATGGCGGCGCGAAGGCACACGGCACCTACCCGGAAGCACAGCTCGGTGGGCAGCACCATGAAGGGGTCCTTCTTCAGCCGCGGGCTGACAAACTCGGCCACGAAGCTCAGCTCGTGGCTGTCGCACAGGTTGAGCAGTTCGCCCAGCAGGCGCAGGCGCTCGGGCCGGCTCATGTCGCTGAAGAGCGCGCGCGTGTTCTTGATCTGCGAGTCCTCATGCTCGGCGGCGGTGCTCCAGTCGGGGACGCGCTGCGTGGGCGTCGGGCTGGGTGCTGGCGTCGGCGGCGAGGCCGGGGCCGAGGGCAGCGTGTTGTGCGGGATTGTCGACGACAGCGGGCTGGTGGGCGTGATGATGGGCCGCGGCGCGCCGGAGCGCGACATGCGGCTCTGCTTGCGGGCGTGCGGTGTGGGCGAGGCGAACAGGTTGCCGGGACGCATGCCGGAGTCGTGCGAGGCGTCGGCGTCTGGCCGTCGTGCCCTCGGCGGGAAGCAGACGTCGCCGTCCATGGCGGCGGGCGTGTGGATGGCGTCGCCCGGCAACGAGCAGGCTTTGCGAGGACAGGGCGCGAGCAACGAGTGTACAGCAATGACGACGACGGAGGCACGGCGGTGCGCAGGCGCAGGAGCCCTTCTGGCGCGCCCGGGCTGCTAGTGTTTCGGAGCGTCAGGGTGGGCGGCGGTCAGGCCGTGTCTGCGATCGGTTGGAGATGGGCCGGCACGGCGCTGCGAGTTGCCCACAGCCAGCGGAACGGCGCGTGCGATCCACTCCAGCGTGCCGTCGAGGGGGGTGACGGGCGCAGTGAGAGGACGGTTTCTCGGTCACGTCGCCTGCCAAGCCGCCTGCAAGATGAACATCGCCCAGCCTGCGTCCACCCTCGTGCATGTCCCGTGTGCGATACGGAATTGCGCCATTGCATGACTTGCTTGCCCTCCAACGGCCCATGTCCGCGCCAGAGAGCAGTTCGAGCCATTTATAGACCCCAACCTCAAACGTCCGCCCCCGCCAAACGGGGAACATGTGTGTCTCACGACGAGCACTTCCCGTCCGTTTCCCCCTCTCTGCAAACTCGTGCTTACGGGCCCTTGCTGTTGTGCAGTAGAGCATAGAAAACTTGGTGCCAGCTCGTCGTTTGTTAACAACCCCGACTCGCGCCTGCATCTACCACGTTTTTGAGCTCGGGTCCTGCACAACCGTCCATCGAGTCTGCCATCAGCAGTTTGTGCGGATCGACTCGACGGCTAAACCTGAGAGGTCCATGCATGTACAGTAGGATTGCGACGTTCAGAGCCGCTTGTACTTTTCGTGGGTGCAGATGATCGTTGTCATGTGATGGCTTCCACGTTCTGCCACAGTCCGTACAATGCGTCGTGTCCCACAGCCCACACCGTCCTCTCCCCCGAGGAATCGATATTATTGATTCGGCAAGACGTTCCCTGTTCTTGCATGTGCCATGGATAGATTGTCGCACTGTCACGCCCGCTTCCACGTTTTGCCCAGTCTAGGTCAGTCTTGCGCGTACCGTACCTTTGGTGAAGACCGCCATCGGGCGTAGCCACAATCACATCTCGCCCAGCTGGCTTTGAGCATACGTACATTGAAGACGTACTTTAGTAGGATGATGACGAGCGAGCGAGAACACAGTAGATGGTGAAATGTGTGTCAGAATGAAGTATATACAGTGAAGCGACGCTGCCCGTCAGCTGGCAATCAGTTACGTCAAGTGCACGGGGACTTCGTCCAAAGGGAGAATACCTCGCGGCAGTGCCGTCTAACACTTGCTCACCGCCGGGCCCGGGACTGTGTAGCTGTTGAAGTTGCTGTAGATGTTGGCAGTGTATCCAGGATCGGTCACCTTGACATGGCCCGGAATGGAGACACCGCTGAAGCTCTTGCTGCTTCCACCGGTGACCTTGACCTGCGCGCAGCTTATATAGAACTGCGGAATGCCACCGGGGTACGGGTTGTGGATACCGAGCTGCTCGATACGGAGCAGATATTTCCTTGTAGGGATGCACGACGGGATCGTAACGTCGTACGACTGGGCGAGGTTCCAGGTCGCTGAACCGCCGGAAAAAGTTGGGCCGATCTCCTTGATCTTGAACCACGGGGTGGAGCCGTCGGCGGCAGAAGCCGAGTCGACTTTGGTCATGTAGCTACGCTCTGGTTAGTGGATTGTTCCCCAGGCTTTGCAAGAGTTTGGACGTACAAGGCGACGGGACCCTGGTGATAGACCGCAATGTCGGCAGTGAACTTCACCGAAGAGCCCGCGGCGACGGAGACAGTCGTGGTTGAAGCACCTGAGCCACCCCCGACATTGCAACGAAGGTCGTTCGATGCGAGGTCAGTTACTGGCGAATTGTAGTTGGTGTTTCGTCGAATGTTCTGGTAGACACCGCGCTGGACACCATTCGCAGTAAGCTGTTGGAAGATGTCTGATACCGCGTTAGACGGTAGTCTGCAGTAAAATTGATGGTGCGGTTCATACAGTGACCTCTGGCAGCCTCGAGAAAGAGTGCACCGGCGATAGCGACGGTAAGAGGAAACTTCATCTTGGATATGTGAAGAAGAGCTTGCGTCGATGTGGTGTCGCCTGGACCTGCTGGTGTGCAACCATGTGCTGCCCAGCCCTTCTTATACTGTTGCTGTCCCCACTGTAGCTATTGTGGATTTCACCCTCGCATTATCCACAGGTACAATTCTTCCGCGAACGGTTATCTCCCCTTCACAACAACCCTCCAAGTTCACGAAGTCGTCGCACTACCTCCACGCCTTTACCCGACGGAGAGAGATGCATACCGCAGCGACCGGTCGAGTCCAGTCGATACTCGGGCTCAGTGCCGGATGACCATATTACAGGGCGTACTATGGGGCCAGTGAATAGCAAACATGTTATTGTAGGATTACGTGTAATTTTGCTCCAATGGTGTTTGATCGTGTTAGCCGGGACTGATTAGCAGACAAAACTTTTTTAATATGTGCGTTGGCCTTATAGTCCATCGTCGGTATCGTACTTGTAATTAAGCTGTAGAAGGAGTTCTTAGAGTCGTGTCCGCAGCTAGTTAAGAGGAGGGGGAAGTGGGTGTGGCAATAGTAAATCAAACGAAGGTCCGTCATTCCACCAACGCTCTATTTTACAATGAACTAACTTGCTTACAGATCAGATTATCCAAACCGCCACAAGGCCTAGCAGGTCCCTATCTCAAGCTACGGACTGCTGTCTTGGACACCGTCTGGCTCTAGATCGTCATCATTCGTTCCTGCGTTGTTTCGTTCCTTCGTTATTTCCTGCTCTGCTCCATCATCTGCCGTATCATCTATGCGAGCACGATTCATGCCGTACTTAGACAAGCTTAGTCAACATCTCAAGACGAAGAACAGAGTACAAGTCGTCGTACCGTAAACTTCACGTGAGATGCCGTGTTAGGTTTTAGGCACAACTATTGCCCTGTAGCATCGTCGCCCTTCAGAACCCTCCAATGCTATCGCGGATGAAGTCCCAAGCCTCCTTAGATTGTGGATGTGGGGTGAGGAAAGAGTCGATCCATCCGCCACCTCGCCAGTCTTCCCAGTCGCCTACGGAATACATAGCTTTGCAATACTCCCAATACTCAGGATACCATCCCGCCTGTTCCCAGTCAATAATACTTAGGACTCTCGCAGGAGTCGTAGTCGTGATAATGATATTACTTCGATGAAGGTCAGAGTGCGTGAAAACTATAGGACAGTCATCCGGTAAGGAATTCCTCCAAGGGTCTGGCACTTGTTCCGGCTCCGGGGCAATACGACGCCACAGCCATGACAACCAGTCGTGAAAGGCTCCAACGTTAGGGAATGGCCCTGTCTCTGGATGACCATCTAGTATGCGATCCCGTGGAGGTCCATGTGCGATAGAACCCATGCGTAAGCATAAGAAGCTGTTGAATGAGTCATGCTTGGCGAGACGTACCAATGACTTGGTTCGATGGACTCTGCCTTAGGGCACGAAGCTGTGACATGGTTGTCCGAAGATCTTGGCATATTGCCCGTTTGTCATAATAGGACAATGAATCATACCGCTCTAAAAGTGTAGGGCCATGGATAAGCTGCATGTATATAAACACGTGTCGTCCATCGTTATCCCATCCATACACTTCAGGCACGGGTATCTGATTATGGAGGAATTTCCTGATTGCCCAAAGACACAGAGCCTCTGACGTAGAGATCCTCGGCCCAAACTTGACAATAAGGTTAAGCTCCTCAAATTTGACCGGCGTAGGATGGTTCGGTCGCGGATTAGAGAGGGTTGAACGTGCGAGAACTTCGGCGGGTGATGGTAAGGTCCGATCTGCGCCATGATCTCGGAAATAGGAGGAGTCAAGAAAGTATATTCGTGGCTTGGTGCCGTCTGGCAGGTCGGATGGTGAGAACTGCAGGCAACTGGTCATTTTTGATTGCAGCTCAGGAAGACCCTGTGCAGAGGATGCTATGGATTGATAGAGGGTAAGGCGTGAAGAAAGGCGAGCGAAGGACCCAGGAACGACAGAAATTGTTAGGAAAGAGGACCGTTTGCTGCGCCTTTGAGGCAACGGGACGACTTACTTAGCAGGGTCGCGGGCAGGCTGTCGAACCAACAGCCGAAAGTCTCTTGGCAAACATTCACAGAGTTCCGACTCTCTTCAAATCGTATTACCGAGGTTGTGAAGCTATAGGGTGCACCATTTCGTGGGAATAAGGGCCTCTTCGCTCCAGAGCCATACGCTCAGCTTTTGAAATCACTGCTTTCCGGCTTACCACCACCAAACTGCGTTCCCTCACTGCGTTGTCGCTTTTAGACGAAGTCCTGGCGTACCTCTCGTACTGGAAGGGCCTCTTCGCCAAAAATGACAATTTCTGGTGTGTCAGAGACTGCACCGCGGTGGGTGAGCGATCTGAGCCACGCGAACCTCCCTTAATCGTCTCCCCTTGTCGAAGCACCGTACTGTAGTCGCAAGGGTAAATATTGTCAAATCGCCACTGTGGACCTGTTCGCTTACTAAGGCTATTTTTATACGTATTTATTAGATATACTCTTGTCTTTTAGAGATCGCAAAAAGTGGAGAATTTGACAATATTTACCCCTGTGACCACAGTAGAATGCTGGTACTCCGACTTCCGACGCCGGACCACCACGTGCAAAGACGCCATCGTGCGAAACTCCGATTGGACGACGCTGTGTACGTTCCCATGGTCCCAACGAGCGACGCCTATAATCGTGAAATGGCGTCACGATGCCGGCCTCACGCTCTCTTCTCCACCCGTGCGACCCCGCCGCAGAGCATCTACCATGAGCTTCCCATGTAGGCTTTTCGCTGCCGCGCACCCAGCGTTTCGACCAGCATCCCTCGGGCCGCGAAAACAGTGTCGACAAGCCCAAAGCATTCTCTCGTCGATCCGACCCCGACCACGGCAAGCTGCCAGGGACCTTCACAGCCAAGCCCGAAGACGTGTCCAGTTGGCTGTTTCGGAGCCGGATGCAGAGCCTGTCGCCGAATCCACGAACCCCGCGTTGTCCTTCCCGTGCCTCGACAAGCTCGAATCGCGCTCGGCTTCGCTATCCAGCCGCTCTTCTGGGCCCGAGCCATCGTATACGACCGGAAAGCACCTCAACTTCCATTCGCGAGAGCCCATACTGCTTGATTGGGGCGGCATACTGCCCGAGTTCGACATTGCCTACGAGACATGGGGAACGCTGGACAAGAACAGGGCCAATGCCGTCTTGCTGCACACGGGCCTGTCCGCTTCGAGCCATGCGCACAGTACCGAGATCAATTCGCAGCCAGGATGGTGGGAGCATTTCATCGGGCCGGGAAAGCCTTTGGACACAAACAAGTACTTTGTGATATGCACAAACGTAATAGGCGGCTGCTTCGGCTCCACGGGGCCATCTTCGATCGACCCTGCCAATGGCGAACGCTATGCGACTAGGTTTCCTATACTCACAATGGAAGACATGGTACGGGCGCAATTTCGACTGCTCGATTCGTTGGGCATTGAAAAGCTGTACGCAAGCGTTGGCTCCAGCATGGGCGGCATGCTCAGTCTCGCTTCTGGCACGCTCTTCCCAGAGCGCGTCGGACGGCTTGTTAGCATTAGCGCGGCGGCGCGGAGTCACCCGTACAGCATTGCCATGCGGCACACGCAGCGTCAGGGTGAGTACATGGTGTCCAGAATCGGATGGAGTGACTAAGTTTCATAGTGCTTATGATGGACCGGCATTGGAACCGAGGTTTCTACTATGACGGTGTACCCCCGCACTCGGGCATGAAGCTCGCGCGTGAGATTGCAACAGTCACATACCGAAGCGGTCCGGAGTGGGAGCAGCGCTTTGGACGCCGACGAGCTGATCCCTCTCGGCCGCCGGCTTTATGTCCAGACTTTCTTATCGAAACGTACCTCGATCACGCTGGCGAGAAGTGGTGCCTCAGCTACGACCCCAACAGCCTGCTCTACGTTTCCAAAGCCATGGATCTTTTTGACCTAGGACAAGACCACCGTGACCGCATCAGCAAGGTGCGACAGCGGAATGCTAGCAAGCTGCAAGCATATCTCGACGGACGCGCTCCGGCAGCAGGCGCCGAGAGTGATCTTTGCACCTTGACCCTTCCGGACACACCCTATGAAGAAAAGGAGCAACCAGCAGAAGAAGGTTCCGCCAACGTCGATGCGGTGGACGCAGCACCTGCGGATCTCGTTGCTGGACTGAAGCCGCTTGCGAATACGCCGGCATTGGTCTTGGGCGTAGCGAGTGATATTCTGTTCCCGGCATGGCAGCAAAAAGAAATTGCGAATACGCTCAAGCAGACGGGTAACAAGAACGTTACTCACATTGAGTTGGGTGAGGAGCAAAGTCTGTTCGGGCACGACACGTTCTTGCTCGATTTGAAGAATGTTGGAGGAGCGGTCCAGTCCTTCTTAGGATAAGTTGATGAGACGCGATATCGCATCGCCTTTGTATTCCCGCATTGTACTCCTATAGCGCTGCATGGCATGGCGTTGGCGGTGGGGCAAGTTCGCAAATCCAAATCTTTGCCCTTGCTCACTTATAGATTTTCTTGTCCCTTTCGCTGCCGTAACCGATCGGCTTGAAAACTGCTTTAGGAGCTACTGCTTATTACACTACATTGACAGAAACGGCGGTTACGCTGGAAGATTGTGCGAAAGTAGAACTGAGCCCAAGCATGCAATAGAACGTGGACAGGTAGGAGATGATAGTTCTAACACTAATGACGAAAAGTTTACCCAAATAGTTGTGAGACGAGATCCTCAAACGAGCCTGTATTCGACGCTGGTAAAATTGCAAGTTTATTGTCGATTTAGATTTAGTGAGCAGTAGCGTTGCTGCCTTCACGCTACGCCCTATACAAACAGAAGAACACCATCAGCAGAGAGCGTTGAGCCCTTTGCCGGCACATGGCTCGATTGGACTGCACCCAAGAACTGTGACCCCACCTGCTGATCCGGGTGGACCCGAGGCTAGCAGTCGATCGATCCTTCCAAAGCTCCTGCAAAACTCAGTTCCTTCAATTTTTCTTCGAAAATAGGCAGTCCAAGTCGAGTGTGTCATACTTGAACACTTATATGTTTCCAGCCTCATTCGGTTCGGAAGCTTTCAGAAGAAACATATGATGAAAGCCAATCACGGCCCACAATAGGCACTGCGTTCGCGAAGACGGGTTCCAATCAGCGTGCGGATGGCTGAGCGTTACGTTTCCAAGTGGCGTGTGGAAGCTGTTCGGTGCGAAGGGTTCGCGTGGCAGGAGCGGTAATGCACCTCCGGAGTGAGCCTGGCGTACCATCCGTATATTTACACCTGTGTTGTGCTTTGCCCTACAATAGCGGACTGTACAGCCCTCCAGTCCAGACTCTTTTTCAATCTTTCGGTTGATGGTCGGTCTAATGATCTGTTAACCGTCGTCCTCGCCGAACCTCGTCTCCTTTGTGTAGTCTGCGACCTATATGTGAATGTCTTCCGTACAACTTGTCGATCAGTTGGGGACTATCAGTAAGCCTCGAGGGACAAAATGGTCATGCATGTCGTTGGCATGCTCACACCTAAACAGGTGGCGGACGTCGAGCAAAGGTTCCAAAATGCTGGAAGAATTCCTATCCATTCGTGGGAAGCGAGTCTTCCCAGTGAGGTACATTATCTTCTAACTCTCACGACTACAGCTCTCTTTGGATATTCTCTGGGGCCTTGCCGCTCTGGCCTGCATACGTTGTATGGTTATTAGCCTCGCGAGCCGCGGAAAACTCCCACTGGACAACGGACTGCTCATATCCGCACTCGTTTGTCTTGTCGTCAATACCGCGATCACGTACATGTTAGCACCTGATTAGCATTCCGTACAAGCTCTGGTTCGAGGTGATCCGGACGCCACGACGATTGCCACGCCACAATTGCACAAGATCTCTCGACACTACAACTGGATGTTTGCCAACATCGTGCTCTCCTGTCTGGGCAGTGGTGTGCGGCGTGAGGGCAAGATACTTCGCCTTTTCCTATGTTATGGTGACTGTCATGTCGAGAAGGGCGACTTGGTTCTCATGGCCTGCTGTAGTCCTTTCAACAACGGCCTAGTTCGTGTTAGGTTATGGATCGAACTTTACTCTGTGCAAGGAACTTGGCACGGCAGCTGGTAGATTGTAGAACTCTTTCATGCCCGGTCTAAATTCACCGTTATCAGTTCGATGTTACTTCAGCAACAGCCGTTGGGGCATGCTCTGCCTCTTCGCACTCGCCGCCACGCTTGATGGGCTTACCAAACCGACAATCGTCATCATCCCCATATTTATCCTCCGCAAGACCCCATTCCCGTCTTTACCCGTTTGGATCGGTGTCGTCGTTATCCTTATGCTATCAGCGTTCATGTTCGCCGACTCCACTGTCCGCGCCGTAAGTGTATACTACAAGGGGTCATGGACCGCCGATGGCAATCATATTGGTGCCAAACGGAAACTTGCATCGCAGTTACCATGGACTCCTTGACGGTCTATCGCTCGACGTTGATAGGGTCGCGCAAGGTTCCGAAAAAACTGCAATCGTACCTGTGGCGGGTCTTTAGGATCACAACAAAGCAAGACGATGATATGTCAATCTTGATGCGCGAATCGGCAAAGAAAGGGGCGGAGCCGGAACAAGGAAGTTTCGATGAAGAGAATCTTGTAGGAACGTACAGTGGGGAAGAGAAGCTGGATAGAGCCGGGAAGCGTGTGTAACTAATACATTCTACTGCTATTTGCTTTCTTGTTCCCAAGTTGCTACGTCGTGTCCCCCGGTGTTTCGAACAAGCAAGTTGCAAGTCCCATGCTCAGCACGTTAAAGGGACTGTTTAGATGGTTTTTTTTGTAACAGTCCGTGTTATCGAGCACAGCGGCGAGCGGAGAAGTTGGACACTTCTTCGGTAAATTTGCCTGTACTACCCGAGGTTGTACAATACAACAACAATTTCCTGACATATATCGGTGGACTGGCGGGAAGAATCTTCGTAATGGGTCATTGTATTGCACAGCAGTGGTGCGCCGGGAGGGGTACGAGTTTTTGCTTCACCCGCTACTGATGGAAAGTGTTCAAATACCATACGTGCGAAGGCGTTCCGCGGCGTTGGGCCCATCCTGGTAGATGAGCACCAATTCTTCCCCCTCCTTCACATCGCGCGTTGTGATGAACACTTCCCTCTCAAACCTATTGTCCCATCTCCTGTCAACGTTGGGCGTATCCGAATGATTGAAGAGAGAACCTGTAAGAAGCAGAATCCCAATTCGCCCTCCTGGTGTCGTACGCTGAAATGCGTTCGTGGACATAATCGCCGTAAACTGGTCAAGAAGCCGGTGGATTGGTATGTCCTTCATTGGGGGAAGGGAAAACTGTCTAAACTCAGGATCTTTGTTGTGCAAAAGCAGAACCGCTTCTAGCGCTTTTGGAGGCAATAAGCACAACAGCAGCGCATTCATATCTTCGAAAGGCGCCACAAGTATCGGTGTCTCCTGCAGCACAACCTCGCCGGCTTTGAGGTTGCGATTAGCTACAAGCCCGCGGCCTTTACCTGGGATCGTGACTACCGCGTAAGGCGAGACGGCTGGAGTCCGCATGAACGTACTCGGGCTCTCGGCATCTTCTGTGAAACGCTCCCATGTGCGGGTTAGGCTGCGGTATGCGTTCTCTTTGCCGACGTTGGACGGCCAAATCAGGTCGAGCCGTTCGCGTAGCTGTGAGGGAAGGGGTCGCTTTTGGAAAATCTCCAGTAAAGGAGCAGGAGGCTCTCCAGAGAGGCATTCGTCGGGGAGCGCCTTCTTCGGACCTGTGAGGGGGTAAGGTTCCAGTGCCGAGACAGCCATCTTGATCGTTTGGAGTTGGATGTCGTAAAGTGGATGATGTAGTGCGGGGTTTTGCGCAAATGCACCTTGTGAATGGAAGTGCGTTCGGTGGCTCGGTGGAAGGCAAAGTTTGGTACCGTTGACCGGAGAACACCAGAAGAACTTTCGACTGGCACAGCGATGTTTAAAAAACCTGGGGTGGATACGGGTTAAGAAGCACCCGTGGTAGTGAATGCAGCGAAGGCACTAGATGCATCCACGGATGCCAAGCCCCGGACCTCATTAGTTCCAAGCACGGGCCACAGTGATACAGCACACTCCAGGGCTACATACACTACAGTTGTTACGTCGGCGATTGTGGTCCAAACATAGGTCTTCTACACCTGTTGAACCTCAGCGGCAGAGCGATGGCGAGTGGGTCCAGCTTGTTCATGCCAGATATGAAGCAATACGTCGGTGTCGGCCGGAGCAAGAGAGCCAGACTCCCAGTACAGCGCGGGCGACCAGAATGTCGATAGTAGGAATAAGTGACATAACGTGAGCTGTTGGCATTCATTGAGTTCTCGTTGTGTTGTGCCGTCGCTTCAAGAAGCTCGCGAAGTACATTGATTGGAGTAACAGAACGACAGTCCAAACAAGGAAACGTCAACTGCAAACAAACATTCAATGTTCCGCTATATGAAATGTATATTAACATTGCCGTTCCTACATATAATAGTAGGGGCGCATCTCCAAAATCCATAGCTAAGTATAGAAAACTCGACCTAGTCAGACAAGTGGGGCGTAGAACCTTGTTGAGAAGACTTGCGCCCACCATGACGAAAAGCGGAGAAAGGCGCAAAGAAGAAAGCTGGGTGGAAGACAGTGAGTAGCACGCAAGCGATAGCGATCATCCTATCACAAAGTCAGTACCTTGAAGCGGAAGGAAGCCACGCAACAGTATGAACTTACATGCCATCTAGCAGCAAGAACTCCTTCTCCTTCCTCATTAAGGGGTTCCCCCAACCGCCCGCCATCTCAGGGAGACGGTAGATGCAGCGTATCAAGGTCGTGAAGTATGCCAATACTAGGGTAGCTCCGAAAACGTACAACCTCCTACTCACGGCACCGTTTGTCCTGCTGAGTTCGAAGTCGCTCTTCTCAGTGGACGCATGCCGTTCTGCGCGCGCCTTTTTGTACCTCCACAAGTAGACGAGGACCAACACACCACATACGCTCATGGTAGCCACCTGGAACGCAATGCCCGCGACAATGAGGTCATTTCCAACATTGACAATGTCGACGTTATCGGACGAGCCACCCCCGGCCGCGACGCCTCCGCCAATCGCCTGCAGCACGATGGAGCCGAAGTCGCAGCCGACGAAAACCCATGGATAGAGTCTTGCCTTGAGCAGACTGTACTTTGGTCCGCAGTATAGCACAAAGTGCTTCAGCGTCAAGTAGATGGCGGCAGCCACGAAGGACGGTCCAAGCACCAGGCAGCAGATTTGCATCTCAAACGCCTGCTTGTCCCACGGGTTGCTGTGCTGCAGGACGCGACCCAGGTAGCCAAGAGCTTCAAGGAGTGTCCCGCCACCCAAAGCGAGCGTATATGTCCAAGTCTTGCTCCAGATACCAATGACCAGGGAGGCGAGGAAGAGGAGGGCGAAGAGCGCCAGGAAGAAGGCATTCGGGCCGAGCTCGGGATAGTAGCCATATGTCGTCGCTTCGACTGGGCATCTCGCTGAGACCTCATGGCAAGTACGGTAGCTGGGGCGAGGGGAATCGCGGGCTGCGAGGGCGGGACTAGCGAAGCACAGCGCAAGGCTGAGGAGCGTCCTCATGGACGCCGCTGTTGCCATCCTTGCCGGACGAGGTTTGGATGCTTCAAATGGAACGTATGGACGAGGAGAGCGACGTAGAGATGAACGTCAGCCAGCACACAGCATGGCGCTCGTGACAGAGGCGAACAGAAACAAGTCAGCCATGCCGCCGCCCGCTTACTACAAGTATTCTTATCGTTCTGACGCTCGTCGCTTGCAATTCTTGACACAAGTCCGGGGCGAGGATGTTAACGGTGCGGCAACCTCGCACGCCTTGCCCCATCGGGCAAGGTGAGCGAGGGCCAAGGCAGAAGGCCCCCCACCCGGGCCTCGGTTCGAGCGACAATTGCCACTTCGTCGCCATACCCACAGAATGCCGTCGATAGTCCATCACCACAAGTCGAGACACGGCTGCACACGCTGCAAGTCGAGACGCGTAAAAGTAAGAAATCCACCAGAAGCACTGCTACGCTGATGATGGAAAGTGTGACCTAGAGATCCCGTGCCGCAACTGTCGAAGGAGGAGTGAACAGTGCAGCCTGGTTCCAGCATCGACACCATCTCCTCACGAGACAGAACAACGAATCTCCCTTCCAACACCAGCTGCGGCTTCCAGTGGCCCACTATCGACCGCTCAGCCCGCTCACTTTGCTTTCCTCTCGCTCTTTGGCTCCATCTTGACTGCGCATGCAGCCCCAAGACCATTGACATGGACCGAAGACTTATTCCTCATGAGCCACTTCACATCGAAAACTTCATACACGCTCTCTCATCGCGAAGCCGACCAGCACCTGTGGCGCGTCATCGTCCCTGAAATGGCCACCACGCACCCCTTCCTGATGCACGGCCTGCTCGCCGTCTCCGCCATGCATCTTTCCTACCTGCGCCAACATGACCGGAGCAAATACGAAATGCAGTCAAGTTACCACCAAACACTGGCAACCTCGCAACTGCGCTCCGTGCTTACTAACATTACGACTGAGAACTGTAGTGCGGCTTTCGGTCTTTGCGCACTGCTGACGCTGATATCAATGGTTTCCATTGCGCGCCGCTCCGATACAGAAAGAGATAGGAGCGGCACAAGCTTCGTGGACGATATCGTGCATCACTTCATGCTGACGCGTGGTATTGGCGGCGTGCTGGCGGACCACTGGGCTACTATCATGGCTGGTCCGTTGAAGATCTTGAGCACAGCCAGACTGCATGACCCGGACGTGTACGCTTTGCCGCCATACATCTCTCAGCAGTTCTCTGCTTTGCGCATTCGTATTCTACCCTCTCTCAGTGCTTGCGAGCCTTTAGCCCTTCAAACGTCCATTGCTGCATTGGACGGCCTGGAACTCGTGTACAAGAACTGCCTTTTCCTGCATCCTGAGTTGCCGCGTGCGCAACTCGAGGTCGGCGTTCCGCTGAGGTGGATGTCCCTAGTCCCGGTCGAGTTTATGACATTGCTTAAGCAACGGCGCCCTGTGGCGTTGATATTGCTCGCACATTTTGTGACCTTGTTTGCAAGGTTTGGTGACGCATGGTTTCTTCAGGGGTGGTGTGAGCATGCTATGGAGAGAATCCAGACAATTGTCGGCGAGCAGGGCCGTGAAGGCTTGAAATGGCCATTGGACCAGCTGAGGGGGAGGACAGCTCGTACACCAACGTAAAATTACATTGCATGGTCCAGAGATTACGGGGCATTTCGCTTGTAGACCCACATAGGGGCAGTACTAGCGCGGGCGTGCACCGTATCACGTGCCGCATACAAACCCGGGGCCGCCAATTGATGGCGTGCTTTACCGCGTCATCTTTTTGTGTTCCGGCTTTCCGTATATTCCACCAAAGCAATTCACGCGGAGATATCCCCACTTAGCGTCTCAGTATCACAGTGGGAGACGGGCCATTCTCAGCCAGTTTATCGGCTGTCTTCAGTTATCGCCTTCGACATGGCTCCCCTGGTAGAGCTGGCCGAAGAGATACTTCGGAATGCGCAGATAATCGAGGGCACCATGCATCAAGACGGCTCTGCTGCGGCAAGGAACGAACCCTCCAATGTGGAAGCAGACAAGGCACGAATCGCGCTGCTCGATGCGACCCACAAGCTCCAGCTCAGTGCACAAAGTCCCGAAGCATACATGTTCCAACAACTGTGGAGTGTGCGTCGAATTTTCTTCTTCTTTCGTCTATGCTCACTGCATTAGGTCACCGATGTATTCGCACTGAGGATGATATACTCACTCAGGCTTCCGCAACACGTCCCACTCGCTGGCTCGATCCCGTATTCTATGGTTGCAACATCCGTGGCTGTGCCTTGCGACACGTTGACGCGACTCGTCCGATATGCCATCACCATTGGTTTCTTCACCGAACCGGTAGCTGGCCAAGTCGGCCATTCCGTCACGACGCGTGCGCTTGCCACCAACACTGACGCATTTGACGCCATGGGAATGATACTGAACGAGCTTGGCCCTGCGACTGACCATTTTCCGGGAGCATTGGAGCGGTTTGCCGGCTCGGAAGAACCGAACGAGACGGCATATAATATCGCCAATAGCACTAGCCTGGGTATCTATGACTTCCTGGCCGAGAATGAAGAGCGGGGAAGAAGATTTGGCGGTGGGATGAGATTTTTCAGTGGAGGCGAGCGCACGTACATCCAAAATCTCCTAGATTCTTTTCCGTGGAAGTCTCCTGAGTATGATCGCGAGGATTTCGTGGTTGTAGATGTCGGGGGAGGACATGGAAGTGTAAGCGTGAAGCTCGCAGAGGCGACGAACAGCATGCGGTTTATTGTACAGGATAAGGAAAGTGTGGTTGAACAGGGCCGGGAGGTCTTGCCGGAGGCATTGAAAGGCAGGGTCGACTTCGCTGTTCACGACTTCTTTACACCACAGTCAGTCGTTGCGGATGTGTACTTTTTTCGATGGATCTTGCACAACTGGAGCGACAAGTACTGCGTACGGATCCTGCAGAAGTTGGTACCTGCATTGAAGAGAGGGGCACGAATCTTAGTGTATGAACATGTGATGGAAGAAGGAGTCGATATGCTACTGAGCAAGCAGAGAGAGAGGTAAGTGTACGTCTGTTCCGTACAAGGGTGTTCTAATGCAGGCCAGGTACCTTGACCTTGTCATGATGTGCGCCTTCAATAGCCGCGAGAGGACAGAAGAGGACTGGAAAAACCTCTTCACGGCAGCTGATAGCAGGTTTGCGTTCCAAGGCGTGACTGCCTTACCGGGGGCCTCGCTGAGCCTCATCGAAGCGGTTTGGGCGAGCTAAAGCCAGGAAATCATCGCTCTCAGAGCGGTCCATGCTATTAAGCATTCAGAGGCGCAATTTCATATGTGCGGTGGTTCGAGAGCTCTATTATACTATTCCTCCAACCTCTTCCCCACATCATGAGTTAGCTTGCAAAAGAGAAGATCAAGACGTGGCCGCGACATCTCTCAGGAACTGCTTATCACCACCGAGTGTCGGGCTGATGTCTAGGTCACGGTATTCCTCGCCATTGTGCTCTGGATACCTAGTTAGAACGAGCTTCTCCTTTATTGTCGGGAAAGACCTAAACAGATCATGCGACAACCAGCACAAATAACAACATGTTGATTACGGCAAAAGGGCGCACTGAACAAGGACACAAAGGGCGACTAGTTAGAACGAGTCTGCGGCGGAAGTGGTAGACATAGCCTTGAACCAATCCACTATTGGGGCTGACTTAGCAGGGGCCTTTGAAACCCCGCTGTGGGGGCTTCCGTGGCTGAAGCGATCATGATAGGGACAATGCCAAAATCATCAATTCAATAGCACTAAACGCCAGTTCCCGTGATTACTTCCGCGACTACAGAGAGAGCCGTGTGTGCCGCCGTATCACCATACGCGACGTCGAAAATAAGGACAAATCCATGCGTACGGATAGCGCGCGACGCTGTGATGTTTCGTTCCAACCAAGTGCGAAAGACTCCTCCGGGGCACGCAAGGTCTGTGTCTGATGATTTGCACTTGACCAGTATATATCATTCCCACAGCAGCAGCTCGGAAAGGAACTTTTGCCACAACAAGCATGACGCGCAAAATGCATCCAGCAATACGTGTAGCTAGATTTCATTGCTTTCAACCACTCGCTGTCTATGCAGCCATAGCGTCCACTTTCCATCCATCTCATGCTCACCGCTGCCGTACCAGCCTCAACCCCCCATCCTCCCCACTCAAAAACCTAGCCTCCAAGCCCCTCGCCCTCTCCAACAAGTCCTTGGCCGTCTCCAGCTTCCCTTCCCTTCTCATATCCTCGGCCGACCACCCCTCCAGCCCATGTAGCGTGGCCGCCAACACGGAACTCTTGTACAGATACGGCTTCCTCCTGCTCTGCATGGCCGTCGTGGCCAAAAACACGACGGAGAGCACAACGAGGACGAGAGGCAGAATAAGCCACACCCATTCCACCTTGATGAACGGCTGCTGCGCCCACGCCCTCCCCGTCGCATTCCTCGCATCCGGCGTATCGCTACTGCGGATGTACTCGCTGGCCACTTTGCCGATATCCTCGATCACGGCGGGCCATCCGTCTTGACTTTTGTGATGCTGTAAGAGGAAGTCCTGCGCGTTGTCGGAATAAAGGGTTTCATCCATCATCTGGGCGATGTACTGCATCGGGTACGGGCGGATGACGAACGTTGCATCCAGGCCGTCCGACATCGCCGTGTCCTCGAAGCTGTTTCCCGTCGTGCCCTCTTTGACTATTTTGAGGGGGCGGAGTGTCGATCTTTCTTCCAGTGTGAGCCCAATCCCGGAATCGGAGAGGTATATGTTGTCTGGGTCGTCATCAAAGGCGCTGTTGGTGTATTCAGACGAAACGAGGTTCATGCTACAATGGGACAGCGTTGCGTTGAACTCGCCGAAGGTGTCCAGGTTGGCGATGCCGGGGAGCACGGGGGTCGTGTCGAGGCACGTGAATGTGCCGAGGGTGAAGGCATTCAGCGTGGAGAACCGGTCAGGGAAGACGTAGCGTTTGGAGGCGCAGAACGCGAACGGCGAGCCAGTTATGTTTTTGGAATCTAGGGTATCCGTTCCCCAGAAACTATGGTAGTTCTCTTGTTGGACCACGGCGTTGCCGAAGACGGTCGTCGTAGCAGGTAGGTAGGGTACGTTCTCAAACGGAACCATACGGCGCTCTCCCTCCCCCGTGAGATTTTGCACCTTGGCGTCGGGCAAGTACTGGTAGGTAATGAAGAGGCTAGGGAAATCTGGCTTTTTGATTGTGCAGTTCATTCCGTACCATGCAACGTTGTCCTTGTCGTTCACGGCTTTTTGGAAGTCTTGAAGGCGAGTGAAGCGCCGGGTTGATTGCTCATCAACGGAGACACCGAAATCTTCTTCGAGCGTATGGTTAATTTCCGTGGCGCTGTTCCGGATATAATACGCGCAACCGAAGGCGTTGGTCATGCGGATCTCCTTGGTATCGCATTTGGTCTGCGCGCCCAAGGAAATGAGACTGGGATACGTGCACGTTTTTGTCCCGCATACATTGTTCGATTGGTATATCGAAGGCCTTCCTGTCAAGGCCGCCATCATCGCGAGAGAAAATGTGAGCCGTCCTGGAAGTTGTAAGCCCAAAGTTGGGTAATGGTGGGAAGTGGATTGCTCCTTAAGCTTTCGAAGCAAATGTCTTACCGTTAGGATCAACCCGTGTTTCTAGCACATTGTAACCCAGACGGTAGTCTTTGAGCGATGGCGCGTACGAGAAAGTACTCGTCTCATTCGCCATCCACATATCCCTAACTTCTACACTCACGACCTGTTGAGTGAACGGCTCGAACGCAAGCAACAATAGCGTAATAAACGCTCCCAACGAGGCGAGCGAAGCAGTAGTCCTCGTTTTCCACAGCATAACCAGCGCCCCCCAGGGGCCCCGACTCGCATCGTCGAATACCTGCATCTGACTGAGCGTCCGCGGCGATTCGAAGTAGCTCCATTTGAGCTGGCTGATGCACTCGGCTATCGGAACCAGTAATGCTGATTTTGCGATTGTAGAGAAGACTGCCACCAGGGAGTTCGGCTGGATGGGCGATGTCCAGGATGCGAGAGGCTTCCCTTGGGCGGAGAGCAAAACTGTGATGATGGCTGCGGTGCTCGCAACGGCGAGTGCAGTAGCAGAAACTTCCCACCACCATCCAAAAGGGGACATGCACCCCGTCGTGGGCGGGTTTGCAATGATGTGTGTTGCAAACCGAGACTTTTCAGTGTCATCTTCGTTCTGCTGAAGCGTAGAGTATAATCCAGCGTTGTCTGTTGGCCGGCTTCGATGGGCTTCGCGAATGAACGAAAGTGGTGATATCGACCTTGGGTCTTCCATGGTGTGCGATCTTGCCCAGTATTTGATGGGGCGGAGGAACATTTCAAGCACGTTGCGTGTGCTCCACTGGAGGTTATCAAGGCGTGGCAAGATTAGATCGGGACGTAAATGCTTCGCCCCGCCTATTTTCGGTGCATGTTGTAGGCGGGGGCCAAAACCGACGGCGACGGCTGGAGCTTAGTGAGATATGAAACTGCGCTACGGCCATGATTGGGGTCGACTGGTAACTCTATACAAGTGGGCAAGGATGTCCAATGCTGGCAACGCTGGATGCACCGACGCAGACAGTGTCTAGTCGCAGTGGAGGCTCCATAGTTTCGTTGACGGATGCACTCGCCCCTACCATCCGTACTTGTTACCGGCCTCCTTCTTGTTCCTTCTTCCGGTCGCAAAATGCTCCTCCAACGCATCTTTCTGCGTACTCGCAACGTTGATCAAGCTCCTCAGGCTGTTCTTGCCCGTGCCCGAAATCGACCTGAGCGCATTGTGCTGTACCGTCTCACCCTGTCGCCTTAGCATCTCGTTGTGGGCGTATTCCTGATCTGTATTGAAGTCCACAATCTTGGCCGAGGACAAATCTGGACCTTGGCCTTTACGGCCGAGGAGTTGGCGTCGTTCGGCTTCGGAGAGATTGAGCTCGGATGCAATGTCAGTGAGGTCGTTGGACGCAGAAGCCGGGTAAGCGGCGGCGGAGGATGTGGTCGTGTCCTGGTGCGTGAGGAATGCTGCATTGGGGATGGGTGCTTCCTCTTCATCCTGTGCAGCACCGTAGATGAGGGGCTGGTATTCGCCGGCGGACTGCTGCGCTGGCGCATCCGCCTCTTGTGGCATGCCGAACAGCGACACTTTGGGCTTGGTTGGAAGACTCTGCGCTACTACGGGTGCATTGGGTTTGGGGTCAGGTGTCGATGCAGGCTTGGTGTCTGCCGAAGGTGCAGCGGCGGGTCTGGCTTGCGAGGGCTTCTTCTTCTTGCCCCATCCCATGCCCTTTGGCATGAACCTGGGTCTCGTAGGCTCCCGTGTCGCTGCTGCTGCGTCTGCAGGTCCCACCTCGGACTTGGGCGCCGGCAGGTTGAGCAAGGTGCGGAAATCCTCCTGCTTCCGTGCTTCCTTGGTGACGGGCGTGCCACTCTCATCGTATTCTGCCCGCCTGAAGGCCGGTTCTGCGCCCGTCTTGAGGTTGACGCCAGCGCCCAAGGCCTTGCCCAAGCCTCTCTTGCCGCAAGGTGCGTCGGCGGCCGTCGCTTCCACTTTTGGCTTCTTGGGCGCAGGTAGCATCGCGTTGAATCCGCTGAACGCGCCGCCGCCGCCGCCGCCGACGTGCGCCCTCTTCGCTGGGCGCGCCTGCGCCGCGACGTCGTCCTCTGCGGCGTGTGGTTGTGGTGGGCCGGGCAGGCTGAGCTTGATCTTGCCGGGGCGCGTGCGGTCGACGACTTTTGGGAAGGCGGCTTTCGGCGCAGGCTTCGCGGCGGCGGCATCGTCCGAGTCGGAGGAGTAGCCGACCAGGTCCATTGTCGCGGTGGGTAGGTGGGTGGGATGCGTGGGGAGCGGGAGGCAGTCTGGAGGGCGGCCCCGGCCAAGCACGGGTCCGCGTCGGGCCGGCCGGGGGACGCGCCGCATGCCTCGCCCTCGTCGCGCCCGCCCATGCCAGCCATGGCACGAGAGAACAGCGGCCATGTCCCTCCTCCAGAACGAAGAGTGAGCCCCGCGACCCGCCCATCCCCCGCCTGCGCTGACCCCCCGCAGCTTCGTCCGCTACCAGCTGCGCACCGCCTACCTCGCGGCCATCAAGGACGGCGTGGGCGAGCGCCTCATCAACGTGCACACGGCCGTCCTGAACGACTCGGCCTTCCGCGCGGCCGGCTGGGCGCCCAACGCCGCCGACGCGAAGCGCACCTACTCGCCGCCGATCCCCACGGCCATCACGTCCGAGTACTTCCAGGCGCCGCGGTCGGCGGGCTTGAACGCGCCCGACGGCTTCGAGGATGACGACGAGGGTGGCATGGTCACGGGCGGCGGCGGCAGCAACGACACGGTGGGCCCCACGCGGCATGCGAAGCGGCGCCGGCGCCGCGAGCAGCTGGACGAGGACGACAGCAGCGACCTCAGCGACGAGAGCGACGACGACGACGAGGCGCAGAGGTCAGAGCACCGCGACCCCGCATGAGTTGCGCTGACCCGCCCGCCAGGCCGGCACACCAGATCAAGTTCCAGAAGATGCCGGTCCGCACCCGCGCGGGCTCGTCTCCCATCCGCGGCTCGGCCCTGAAGAGCGGGCTGGGCGACATGGCCGAGGGCGGGCCGTCCGTCGCCGTAACGTCACCGTCGCGGCCGCCGGAAAGCCGCCTGCGTCGCGGCTCGGCCGACGGCGTACAGACCATCGCGCCTGCCCGCCCGCGCCGCGACACCATCACCAGCAGCGAGATGTCGTCCGAAAACGAGGTCGACGCGCTCGCCCTCCACAAGCGCAGAGTCCATCCCCGCAAGGCCGCCAAAGCAAGCCACCTGCTCGTCGAGCGCATAAGCGAGGACGAGAAAGAGCCCCTGGAAGCCCTCGATGAGGGCAACGAGTCGGACAGCTCGCTCTCGTCCGAGTTCTCGGGGACCGCCGACAGTGGCTCCTTCATCGGCGACTCGTCGCCTCCGGGCGACCTTCCCAACATGCCCGCCTTGGCGGCTTTTACTACCAGCTCGCCCAAGAAGCCCAAGGCGCAATGGACGCCGACATTGCAGGCCCTGCCTCCTCCGCGGCCCATCAGCTTTGTGCCTCCCGTCAGCGCGCTCACACAAGCTCTCCAAGCAAAGGAGCAGAGACCATCCAACCCACTGCAGCGTTTTGCTACGTGGGATGCCGCGAGCGAGGCCAATTCGAACCCTATATACATCAAGCTCTACTGCCCGTTTTCTTCCAAGCCATCCAAGCCTCTGGAACTGCTGATAAGGAAGACAGCTGATAACGGGCACACGGTAACAGTGTCCGAGGCCATTGGCTACGCGCTGTGGCGCTACCAGGAAGAAAAGCTGGAACCTCCACTGCCCGCGGACAAGGTCAATGTCAATTGCTGGGTATTGCGCATGTACGACGATGGTGAAATCGACGACGAGTTTCCTCCGTTGACAAGAAACCGTCCGCTCATGGACTTCGCCTCCAACAACAGCCGGGGCATGCGTCCACGCGCTCGAGAAAAGCCCTGGGATGAGTTCGGTCTTGTCCAGGCCTCTGAACGAGAAATAGCCGAGAACGAGAAGTTGACTCCAGAGTTTAGTCGCGAAGCTGCTGCCGCCGCTGCGGCTACCGAAAAGTCTGCAGAGGATGCCTCGGTCTCGAAACCACCCCCTCCCAAGCCAATGCCTTCTCGCGCCAAAAGCTTCCGCAACCCCATTACCGGCCCTTCTTTCGCGCCCACAGCTACTCGCAAGGACAAATCGAACTTGGCAGATGCGCCTACCATATCCAACGCGCAGTCAGCCAGTCGTACCGGCGCCCCCAAGACTCTCACCGTACACTACACCGACGAGCACTTCAACAGCAAACGGATCCCTGTCCCTTGCACGACAGATACCTACATCGCCGAGGTCTTCGACCAAGTATGCCGCGACCTCCGGCTCGACAAAGGTCTATACGTGCTCAAAGTGTCCGCCAGCACCACCGTCGCGCCGCCCGACCGCACTGTCGAGGCTCTCGGCTCCCGCATAGATCTCGACCTCGTACGGCGCCGCTTCGTCGGTGACGGCGTCTTTGGCCTCGCGGGCTCTCCCGGCTCATCCTCTCCTAATGCACCTTTGACCATCGCTACCGGCGGCGCCCCCAAAAAAACAAAGAAGGGTGAGCGCACAGCCGCCGCCGTCTCCGGTCACGGGCTCATCCACCCCCTCGCCAAACATAACGACTCCTCCAACGCCGTCCTCACCCTCACGCACACTTCCTACTACAAGCGCTGGCCCGTCACGCGCAAACAGCCCATGTCCTTTGCGTCCTCCACATCGCGCACTCTTGCCGTCGACAGCGAGTATCTGCACATTATGCCTGGTGAGACGGGGACGAGCAAGCAAATCTTCGACCAGCCCGCGAAGACAACAACGGTGCATTTCAGCAGTGTGGTGGGCAGCAAGGTGAGCAAGAAGCACCCGAAGATGTTCCGCGTGATTGTGTTCAAGGAAAAGGAGACAAAGCGGTACGACTTCGAGGCGCAGAGTGCGCAGGATGCGGGGGAGATTGTGAATGAGATTCGGAGAGGGGTGGATCGGTTTCATGAGGGCATTGTTTAGATGAACAGTTGAGTCGACCTAGATTCACGACGATATTGGCGTTTGGTAGTGATATGGTGGAGTTTTATAAGAATGACTGGTTGGGCAGGAAGGGGATGTAGGCTTTGGCCAATTTAGGGTGTAGTATACCATGCATTGCACGCTGCTTTGACGGAAGAACGAGAGCCTGGAACTGTTTTGTGGAAGCATCGAGACGACTGAAAAGTGAAAGCAGGTTGGTTGGACAGTTCAACCTGTACCTGCCCGTCGCCCGCTCAGGAACTACCTTCCACCGCGCACAGGTCGACTCGACTCGGCCACGCCCACTCCCTCTCGTATTCTCGCCGCTGTTCCTCAACATAGCACGCCGATCCCACTTCATCGCACTCGACCTAATACTCACCGCATCAGCAACCCCCCGTCCCCCCCGCCTCCTACAGCAATGTCTCCCCTGCCAGACACCTCTCCACTGCCTAACCAAGCGCCCGCTCCACGCAAACAATCCACCCTACCGCTTGCCTCGGACGAGCAACTCCCCTCGCCGCTCCCCACCCCAGAACAACGCTCCTCGCTCGAAGCACGCCGCACGCCAACCTTGCACGCCCACGACTCAGCCCCCCTCCCTCACCATCGCGAAGCGTGCCAGCGGACCATGCGGCGCACAAACAAGGTAACCAGGATGAGCGCGGCCGTGGGGCTGAGGAAGGGGACGACAGACAGCAGAAACGGAGGAGGCACAGAGCGAGACGCAACAAGTGCGCTCGCCGCGGGAAAAGGAATGGCGAGCGCGACGCTGAGGGCAGAGATGCGCGTGTAGAGGCAGAGCTACAAAATCCCGGCACGGTGACGGGGGATAACCGAGGGGCAAAGTCTACAAGCGGTGTAAGAGAATAGGAACGTAGAGGAGGGCGGGAAAGGCGCAAGCGGAGGCACGGGGACAGGCGGAAGAGGCGCGGTCGCGGGCATGGAAGCCGTGGTTTAGAGAACGGGAGGGAGCCACCGGAGAGCGTAGGGAGTGCGCGAGACGTCGCCAAAGGCGGTGACCTGGACGAGAAGGGGGTTCGAGGAGATGGGGATGGGGACGAAGGGAAAGCAGAAACTTACGCAATAGACGAGAACGTACGGAAAGCAAGTGTACTAACTGAGCCGCGAGTGGATACCGCTGCCGGTAGTAGTGATATCGGAGAAAGTTCGGTGGAGAAGTGTTCGCGGATGACGAACAGGACAAGCTGTGAACACAGGGAATAGGCCAGAGCGTTTTGCTATGTATGCGACAGTTGAAAATGGCGCCAGTAATCATGTACATCTTAGAGCCTGAGGAACCTGAAAATCACGGCGCCCCTGAGACAATAAAGCGTACATTTTTTTTATTTACAGATTTCTATTCCTCATTTTCGCACTATGCGGCACGCTACACCCCGGCGAAGCCTTTTCACCATCCTCACGCTTCATCTATCTATACATGTCCCTACCCCGTAGAAACAATCAGTAGAGCACCAGACCCTTCCCTTCCAGTTTACCAGACCAATGCACCGAAGATCAAGCTCGTAACCTCCAGCACCATGTATACCCGTAAAAGGAAGTGTCGCAAACGCTCGCTCTGTATGAAGCCCGCCATAGCCCATTGTTTGTGACCCAAAGCCGCCCGGCAAGAAAAAAAAAAAGAACAAAAATCAAAGTAGTGTGGATCAAACTCCTGCCCATGCTGTGCTCAAGTGCATGCAATGCGTACCGAAAAAGACAAGAGACAAACTTGTTTTGTTGCAGCTCCCGGGCACCTTGCTGAGGTGCAGATCGCTTTCGGGGAGGCGAACGCAAAAACGAACATCATGAACCAAGCTCAAAACAAGCTTATAGAACATTTCGACCTTGTGCTGGTGTTCTGTGACGCTGCTTTTGTTGCCTCTTCCCTCGAACTCTCGACTGCTCGTTTTTATTTCGGGGAAATTGAACGCACCGAACACTCGATGCGAATCTGCAAATGGTGACGGATTCGTCCGTGGGAAAGGAGCACGATCTGCACCATTCGTGGGAGCGGCTGGGTTAAGGGCGGATCCCGGTAAGCTGCTTGCCCGACGTGTGCAGATTGTATATCCGCGGCTCCCAAACATATTTTACGGCATCCAGGCAGACCGAGAACGAGCGTAAATGACTGGAAACGGCATGAAAGAATTTCACCTTGATATCCAAAACATAGTCTGAGACGCGCAAGGGAGTGCTAGATCAAGACTTTGGCCAGCAGATCCAAGGAGCAATCACGATATCGGGAACCTAACCCCCTTTGCGATCGGCGGCATTGGCTGGCAGTGGCTCCCCGGAGGGCTTGGTGTCGTTCGACTTATTTCCCTTTTTGTTCTTTCGCTTATTGCGTGGGGTTGAATGTTGCCAGGCATTCGCATTGTTACTGTTGTTCGCATTCGGCTTATTGCTCTTCTCATTTGGCTGAGGACTGCCCTTGGCCTGGGGCGACTTGTTTTCCTTAGCATTTGAGCTTTGCGCAGTAGAATGCGACGCCCGACGTGCTTGGTGTGTATGCTCCTTGGACTGGCTCTTGGCACCGTTGGCACCCTTTCCGCCTTCGAACTGGCGGCTAGCAGTAGGGGAGGGAGTTCTGGTCTCGAATACCGGAGAGAGCAGAGGCAAAGTAGCAGACTTAATCTCTTGAGGTGGAGCCCGTGGCGTATTTAGAGTATCCAGCAACGGAAGACCATTGTTGTAGGGAATACTTCGCCACTGCGGGGACTGCGTTTTTGTTGGTGAGACATCTTCAGTCTGATTCGTCCGCCGGCCATTACCGATTTCATAGTTCATCCAAGCTTCAGGAAGCAAAGGGTAATATTGTTGGCCACCACTAGGTACTTTTGTCAAGCCATTCATATCAACAGGCGACGCACCGTTCATGGAGCCGTTCGTAAAGGTAGCACCGTAACCACAATCGACCCTCTGTCTTTGGATCTCCTCAAAAACCAGCTTTTGTCGCTGGTCATGCCCAGCCGTCCGATACGGGTCTTGGTCTGTAAAGAGCGTTGCGGAACTGGCTGTGTCGACTGAGGGAAATGAATCGATCGTGTCACTCCTGGGACGTGACTCAAGTGGTTGTTGCGGAAAGGAGCCATTGACGATGACCGGGCTGTTGTCCACAGGAGGGCGTGCTGACTCCGCACGATCCCTTCGTGATTCGGCATTCGAGCCCTGTGGGAGAGTCACGTTCGTCGAGTAACTACGTACGTGCCCACCGAGTGGAGACGGGGAACGCGAGATACGTCTCAGAGCAGTATTGAGGAGCGGTTGCGTGATTTCAGAAGACACCCGTCTCCGCCTTTGCGCAAGTTCGTTGAACGAAGGAATCTGGGGCACAGTGTATTCCTGCAAAGACCGCGGTGTTGCTTGCTCGTCGACGTAATAGCCGACGTACTCCCTTGCAATACCAGCATCCGGAGGAGCAGCAGTTTCAGTGTAGCCAGCAGCAGCACTGTAGAGCACATCCGTTGGCGCTTGCGGACTAGGCACCTCGGGTGTGGAGCGCGCAATTGGATAACCCGCAACGAGGGAGGGGTCGAAGTACTGCGGCATTGGAGGGTACCCAGCTAAAGCTGCATTTGGTGGCATACCGCGTGCAGGTTGCGATTGTGAACGCACGGACCCCGTCTCGTTCGAATTGGATGCTCTATGGGCTTGTCGTCGTGGACCAGGGACGCTGTGCGGAAGAGATGGCGATGAAGGGTTAGTCCTTGGGCCCTCCGTAGCGGTCGAGCCTTGCGACGGGTCGAAAAATGCGGGATAATGATACAGGAAACCCTGCGGCAAGTTTGTTTGCATGCTAGCCTCGGTCAATTGAGGACTAGAGCGGTCATTCACATAGGGCGATTTCTGCGGAGATGCATTCGCACTACTGGGCCCACGGTTGTGCTGGGCTTGAGCTTGAGCCAAAGCCTGTGCATGCATGTGTGCAGCCTGTGCTTGATGTGCCTGTTGAGCACGCTGTTGCGCTACAAGCTGCTGCCTCAACGAGTTCGACTGTATCTCCAACATGTGATACTGCTGTATTAACTGATCGTGGAGCCGGTCGTTGAGCCCTGGAGGGAAGCCGTACTCTTGCTGTCCAGTCATCGCACCGATGGGAGGGCTATTCAGATAAGGAGGACGGTTGAACGAGGCTCCACTAGAGGCCCGTCTTCCGTACCCATTACCTTTGTTGTTCATTCCCCCACGTCCGCCACGGTGATTGCCCGAATTGCGACCATTCCGATTACTAGGGACACTAGGAGCCAACGTGACCTTGGGAGCTGTGGGTTTCGGGGGCCGCGGCCTTTCCTCTGGAGCCGGTACAGGTGGGAATTCGAACTGCTCGCATGCCGTTGCTAGTTGCTGCCCATCTGAAAGGAAATCGAACGCTCGTCGAATTTCTAGGTGGATACCACGCCAGGCAAACTCATCTGCCGAGTTGCCCAAGTTCCGATCGGTGTTGATGGGCTCCTCGACGCACAGGCGGTTCCTAGCCTCCTTCTGCAGCCCAGCTCGGTGCCAATTTTTTTCTTCGCGAGTGAGCAGACGCCCCTGTCGCACAGACACCACGTATTTCTCGTAATCGACTTCATGGCCATAGTGCCGAAAGAAGGAAAAAAGCAGTTGGCCCAAAGTCTCGGTATTCTTCTTACCGAAACCCTTCAACGCTTCTAAATCATCGGCGAACTCAGATTGCGAGGGCTTCCCTGTCGCCTTGTCAATTGCCCGGCAGGACATGTTGTGTAACGAAGGTAATATCGGCGGGTTCCGCGTCTGGAGAAAGTTCAAGATCATACAGATCCAGGTATAGGAGCTGATGGTGCCTCCGAGCGCTGTAATCTACGTCAGCGGCATCTCCAAACAAGCAAGCATGACTTACCCGCGTCATTCAATATGCGCTGCTTCGTCCAGTGCTTGATGATCATGGCCAGAGGCCGAACACGCTCATCGATCTGAATGTACGTCCTGATCATGCGGGTGTTTTCCAGCGCCAGCGTGTTGTTCACATTCATGTCGCACGCGAGCTTGAGCACGGGGTCCCAAACCTTCACGATGCGCACCTTGGCCTGCGGAATGCACACAACCTTCTCCATACCGTCTATCATTTTGTCAGCTTGCGTTCCAGAGTGGAGTCTCCGCTCGTTCGTACTTTTGGCGAGAGCTTCGGCGAGCGGGTGCATTTCCTCCAGCCGTGTCATGGGCGTTTGAATACATATGTCGACTGTCGCGACTGTCAGCGGCGGTCTGTACCATGGGACTAGCGCGGAAGTTTACCATCACTCTCGCTGGTGTACAGCTGGTTGCCGGACGAGCCAAAGACGTGCACCTTGAACTCGTTCCCAGGGAATTCCGTCTCCAGAATGCTTTGCAGCTTCTTGACGAACTGGTCTCTCCGCTCTGTGTTCTCCTTGGTCGGCTGTAACCGATCGTACAGTTCCCGCATATCACCGCTCAACTTGTCATCTTCATGCGGGTCCAGCGCCTTCTTCGGCTCTTCCTTGGTTTTCTCTAGTATGTCGGACGAGTCGTATGGCATTCGCCGTCTGCCAAACTGCGTGCTGGTCTCATACTTGCAGCGTATGGTGCGTCCGGGACGTATCGGTAGGTTGGCAGGGTTGGCCTCGGACGACACTGAGCGTGGGGAGTGGCTGCCGAGACCCCCATTGGGAGAGGGTGACCGCGACTGCGACTCATATTGGCGGGCGTTCTGCAGCGGTGTCGAGGGCACCGAACTCGAGTGTTGCGACACAATCGAAGGGCGCGACGCGCGTGCGAGCGGCGTGCCTTGGGCGCGCTTGTTCGTCATGTTGGGCGCGCCGTCGGATGTCATTGGCAATGCGCTGCTGCGAACGCTTTCTGGACCGCCTTTCCTCCCATGGGGGTCCTCCCGTCTGGGTTCCGCGTGTGGTGTGCGGGCTGCGTTCCGCTCTGTACTGTGGGCCTGAGCGGCCGCGGAGGGTGGCCCCGACACGGTTACGGTGGGATACGGTCCGGACGAGTTGACCTGCGTGTTGTCCAGGCGAGGCAGCTGCAGAGACAGCTGTGTGGGCACAAAATTACGGAGAACGACAGCACTCGAGGGTGCTGCAGGGTACGTATTCTTGAGCGCGAATCCCTCGGGATCTTGCTTGAACGCCGACGCTTTCCCTCCTATCTGGCCGTGCCCCGAATGAAGGTGGGAGTGATGCGGGTCGTAGAGATGGGTGCACTGGACGTGGGCGTGGCGAGTGTCGTTCATGTACCTTGTCGGTCAAAGAAGTCGCGGCGCGAAGGTGCTCACGATAGGCCGGAGCACGGGCGATGGGCGGCAACGACAGCGGGCGCCGTGCGTGCGAAAGTGAAGGCAACTCGCAGCGCGCGCAGAAGGAACCGAGCGTGTGCCGTGAAGGGCGCGAGGCAATGGGTGCCCCTGTGGGAAGTCGATACGCTGAACGAGGGGCGAGGGCGACGACGGGCGCTAAAGCAATGGAGCCGTGGGGGAAGGGGATGGGGATGTCGACGGGCGGCACGTTTGGCGGGCTACGCGCACAACAGCGGACGCGGGCACGGCGAAGGCAGGAGGCAGTGGACAAGAGCCGTAGCAACGCTCGCCGACGGCACGCAGACGCAGGCGGGCAACTACGAAATACGCAGCGCGGAAGCAGCACGGGCCACGCAATGGCACGGAAGGGACTCTGCTCGTCGATGCACGGCGAAACGACGAGGCCAGATGCGACTGCGTTCCTGGCTTCCGGTGCCTGCGCTTCGTCGGCACCAGCGCCTTGCCCACCACGGGTCTGGGAGAAGGCGCTTTGAAGCTGAAGCCAGCCAGTCTGACGCCAAGGTCCAATCCTACCTGCCATGCGAGCGACGCGCTCGCATTCCGTCCGGGCCAGCACACTGCACGCCGGACGCTGCCCTCTGCGCGCAGCGCGACGTGCTGACGGGTCCCCTCGACGGCTGAGCTGAGATGAGCGCTGTGAAAAGGCCTTCCGCTAAATAATAGAGCCCATTGTACCGTCACCGGGCCGGTAGTGGCTGCCAGGGGCCCAGGGATGCCTGACCCTGGGTCGACGTTTCAAGTCGAGAGCGCCAGACAGTTGCACCATCGCCATCTCGCAGCCATGCATGTGCCTGCATCGCTTGTCCATCCCGCTTCCGCACCCAAGCCATCGTCGACATCAGTCGCAGCCAAGACGGGCGCTGCTCAAACGGCCTGGCGGGGCATTGCGCAACCCCCCGCATGGCGAGATGCCGAGCCAAGCCATCTACCAACGTCTCCCGCCATGCCCCAGGTCCTCCTCCCACGCACAACACAAAATCAGCCCCTCGTCAAGCCATCCCGCAGATACAGCACCATGGGCCAGCGCAGAATCAGTAACTACGCCCTCGCTCAGCGCCATCGCCACGCGCTCACTGACCGGTAGACAACCCCGCTCTCTTGTATGCCCTCCTCGACAAGCCTCGTGAGTGCTCCTGGCCATTGTCCCGGACAGACAGCGCTGACCGTGCCCTTGCGTGCGTCTAGGTTCGGCCCGCTGAGGTGTTGCCAGCATCTGCGACCTGCAGGACAAGTTCCGACCCGCCATCCATGAGTTTTCGTCTGTAGTCGCTACGACGAGGAAACTGCTGAGAGCGAGTAGGTCAGCCCCATCTACGCCTCTTCTTCCATCGTCGGGACGGGCGCTGGGGCTCGCTTATGCATACCACCCGCTTCCATCAAGAGGCGGCTGATCAGAGGGGCCCAAATTTTGGGAGGCTTGCCAGCTCCAGGAGCGGTGCCCGCGTACCCTGGCCATGCTAACCAGCCATCCCAGGTCAGATACTTGGCATCCCTGTATTTGCAACCACGCAGAATAAGGCCAGATTGGGCGAGACGGTGCCTGAATTGATGCTGGATGCACCGGGAGGCATCAAGACCATCGCCCACGCCGATAAGACGCTCTTTTCCATGCTGTATGCCATGTCCACCCTCAGCCTTGCATCCCCGGATTCGTAGCGCTGACTGTGTTCGTTCACAGGACGCCCGAGGTCCGTGCCGGTATTGCCTCGCTTGACTCGCCCCTCTCCTGCGTCATCGTCGGCATCGAATCGCACATCTGCGTTACGCAGACCGCCCTCGACCTGCTCAGTGAAGGCCACAACGTATATGTGATAGCTGATGGCGTCAGCAGTGCAAACAAGGAGGAGGTACCTGTGGCGCTCGCGAGACTCAGGCACGCAGGTGCGCAAGTCGTAAGCAGCGAGGGCTGGATGTACGAGGTAATGGGTGACGCTAGCATCCCCGAGTTCAAGGAGATGATAAAGGTTGTCAAAGAGTTTTCTGAGACCACGAGGGAGGTCCTGAAGACGCTCTGCAAGACCGAAAACAAGTTGTAGCAAGGACGACCTAATGTTGGGACGTTATATCATGCTAAATAAGCACGTGGGTGTGTTTGCGGGTTCCTTGACCGGATTGCATCAGCGATAGTATGTTCTAAAGACTTATCAATCTTGTCAATCGCGATAGTATCGAATAGTCTATCATTCACGCTCCGTACGACCATGTCAACATGCATGGTTGTATCTGCCGCAACGGGGCACATCTTCTCTTTCGATTCCGCTGGGAAGAGCTGATAAGAGAGTCGGCAAAACTGTCATCGAACCTACGCACTCTGCTGTTTACGTACCTTGCCCGTACAATCTGAGGAGTAGCAACATTGACGGTTTACTCCCAAGAGCAGTACGCGATGACGGACGTCATTGCTTCACACCTCGATTGCTTCGTCCCTTCCGACAACAGAAGCGGATTTGCGGTAAAAATCCGGTGAATACGGGAAGTTGCCGTAGGCGCATGCGCCTATGCATATCTCCCGCATGGATCTACGGGGCTGCAGTGTTGCCGCAGTATGACGAAATTGGTAGTTCCGCGGGGGGGAGGGCCGCGACTTCCGAACATTCGACTTCAGGTAGTCGCACTCTCGACTATCAAATCTTTATCTACGAATCTCACGTTAGGTTCCCGACTTTTACTTACATCACTTTTTACAATTTAGCTTAACGTCAAACGCTTATACAGGATAGCTCAGCCGTCCAGGAAAATGGAGATCGTTCTCTCCATCAACGCCGGTTCCTCCAGCGTCAAAATCTCCGCCTTTAAAGCCGAGCGCTATACCTCCAACCCCACCCAACTTGCCGAGGCCACTGTCGAAGGCCTAACGGCTCCACCTGTGAAACTAAAATATTCTCGCGGTGACCAGAAGATCAAGGGACAAGAGCTATCCAACATCAAGTCCCAAGAAGACGCTTTCCAATACCTTCTTGAGCACCTCCGGAAAGACGAAGGCCTTCCAGAGCTCTCGAAAGTCGAAGACATTCATTTCACATGCCACCGCGTGGTGCATGGTGGAGACTATCCCAGAGCACAGATCATTGATAGGGAGACGTATTACCACATTGAGAAGTTGAGCGATTTGGCGCCGTTGCACAATGCGCCGGCGTTGGATATCGTGCGAGTGGTGAGCAAGATTCTTCCAGATGCGAAGAATGTCGCGTATTTTGATAGCAGTTTCCATTCGACTATCCCGATGCATATTTACACGTATCCGATTGATCAGACTGTGGCGGTAAAGAACCAGTTGAGGAAGTATGGGTTCCACGGGATTTCCTACCAATTCATCACGGACGCGGTAAGACGAGTCCCCTTCGTTCATCTCTATTACACCACTTTTGTACCTAGCCCTTCCCATTTGAGAACAAAAGCAAGACTTACATAGCATGAACTGATACCTATTTCATGCTTCACAGGTGGCCGTGTATCTTAAAAAGCCAAAAGAGTCCCTCAATATCATCGCCCTCCACCTCGGTTCCGGCGCATCGGCCTGCTGCATTATGAATGGTCGCTCCCATGACACGTCCATGGGCCTTACTCCTCTTGCCGGTCTCCCTGGTGCCACCCGTTCGGGCTCCATCGACCCGTCGCTCATGTTCCACTTCACCCACTCTGCGGCTCGCCCTTCTCATTCCGCCTCCAGCCACATGCACATCACGCAAGTCGAGGAGATCCTCAACAAGCAATCCGGCTGGAAAGCGCTCACTGGCACCACAGACTTTGGCAAAATCAGCGCGATCGATGCCGAGGATCATAGATTGGCGTTCGACATTTTTGTCGATCGGATACTGAATTATGTGGGGCCGTACTTCACAAAGTTAGGGGGGCAGGTGGATGCACTGGTCTTTGCGGGAGGTATTGGCGAAAAGGGTGCGAGGTTGAGGCAAGAGGTGGTACGTGGAGTGGATTGCCTGGGTTTCAAACTTGACGCGAGAAAGAATGAGAATCCTGAAGATCAGGTGGTTACCGATATCAGTGCGGGCGATGCGAAGTTCAAGACGCTGATCTGTCAGACGGATGAGCAGTTGCAGATGGCTCGAGGCGTTCTGGGCGACAGGGATCGGTTTGTGGGTAAGAAGAAATAAGCTGGCTCAAACGGTCCGAAATTTGGAGAGTCCTGATATCCTATTTGACGCCCGAGATGTGCCGTGCTGAATTCAAAAATTCGACATGATGTCATGTGACGCAAAAATATGCACGCGAAACATTCCCTAAAGCTGTATGTTCAGTCGCCTACATTTTCCCGGCCAATCCACTCCCCTGCATCAGAATAATGAACCCACTGATGTCCCTCATTCAGCACATCAAGCGTCTTCTGCAGCCACGCTTCACACTCCTCTTCTTCCTTCCTTACCCACCCCTCCGGCCCACACACATACAGCTGCGCGCTCCCACCTCCCTGCACAATTTCCATAAACGCATCCACTACCACGTCAACAGCCACTTCCAGCCCCTCATCCTCAATGCTCTTATAAAATGCTTCCGAATTAATTTTTGTCCGCACAATCCCGGGACACACCGCATTCACCGTGATCCCCTCCTTCGGCAACAACTTTCCGTACGAGCGCGTCAAACCCACAACGCCATACTTTGCCGCCGAGTACACCGGCAACGCCGGCACGGGCGAAATCCCGCAAACACTCGCGACCAGCGCCAGCTTCCCCCTCCACCCCTGCTCATCCTTCTCCTGCCGCCGAAACTGCTGCACCGCCAGCGCAACCGTGTACAACACCCCCGTCAGATCGACGTCCAGCGTCATCAAATTCGGCCGGATGAAATCCCCTGCAGCGCTTTCTTCCGCGAAGGGGAGCCATTTGCGCTCGCCGATGCCGGCGATGGGGCACACGAGGTCGATGCGGTTGCCGAGTACCTGGAGCGCTTGCTTGAAGGCGGAGAGCTGGGACTCCCAGGAGGAGACGTCAGTGCCGGTGTAGTGGACGGTTATGCCCGAAGGCGTGTTGTGGGTTGCGGCAAGGTGTTTTGCGCCGGATAGGGAGAGATCGGCTATGAAGATGTGGTAGTTTTGAGAGAGGAGGCGTTGGGCTAGCGCGAATCCTAGGCCGCTTGAACCTCCTTGTAGTTTTTAGTATTGCTGTTATGCATTGACGGCTCAGAGATGGTACCGGTGATGAATGCAGTGCGAGGTCTGGCCTTTGTACTCATGGTATCTGGGCCGGAGTTGTATCGCTATGATTTTGACTAGGAAGAACGAGACAAGCAGTCGATGCAAGAGGGAAGGCGGATTTTGTTTAGGATTCTGATATCAGCATGTGCTTCCCCGCACTGAGGTGTTGTACTAGGCGGGGTAGCGTACCCGCATGACGGTCAACTGACTGGCGAAAGGAACTGTTCGTACTTCTCGTCGCAGAGGAACTTGAATGCAGCACTCGCTCGCGGTGGGCCGAGTCGTCATGAATTTGGTACCTGGTTTTCCAGCGAGCCACCTATTGCATTACCCGATATCTCGCCCGCTAAATTCTAGTAATTATAAAGGAGCTTTCTATACTTCACCATAATATAAATCTTGGAAGAAAGACTAAATATATAAATAATAATATAAAGGCATACATATACTCCTCCTTTTCTTAAAACCCCTTTTAGTCGCCCTAAGCTACTATAGCCACTCTGCTTCTGGTAAGGATAGGTTCCGTCCTAGTAATGCCCCTATATTCGGCTTCTGCTTTTTAACGCTCTAGTAATAGTCATTCACTACGCGATAGATTAATATCACTTTATTTTTTAATATTTAATACTAAGAAAATTTAATTAACGTAATAGATTTCTTTTACTATAAAGTTATATATTCTTTCTTTTTTATACTAACGATTTATAACTTAAAATAAGTAATGCTAAATATAGCCGCAGCCTATACTAACCTATATAATAAATATAAATTTTAGTTTATTTAAAATTAATATTTGTTTAAATATATAAAATCTTATAGTTAGAGAAAAGCTTAAACTTTTAAATCTAAATATAAAACTAATTATTTATAAAAATTTTTTTTTTTAAAAAGTTAATTATTAAATATAACAACAATTAAGTAGAATTTTTAGTAAGGTATTTATAATAAGTCTTTTATATTTTAGTATATATTTATATTCATTTTATACATATATATATACATGTAGTATTACACGGAAGAGACAAAAAAAAAGAATTAATTAAAAAAGAGACCTTTTTTAAAATTATATAAATTTTTAATTACTAAGCCTAAAAATACGAAAAAATATTATTTTAAAGAGAAAGATTAAGAGATTCTATCTGTACTATTAGTAACTCCTTATAAAGCTATTTAGGAGTAATAAAAAATTAGTAAATATATAAATATTGTAACATTTTACTTTAAGTTAGTATAACTTTTTATTTAAGGTGTAAAATTAGCTTATTGTTATATATAGTATAATAGGGACTATATTATAATAGTATATATATTACTTTTATATTTTAATATATTAATTATATAATTATTCATAAAAGTTAAATTTTTAAATTTTTAATAATAAACTAGTAAATAATATATTACTAGTATTTAGTATAGTAGTCTTTAGTTTTTATAACTACCTTATAACGGTTAGAGAGGAATAAAATATAGTTATAAATAACCTCTTATAGTATATTATTCTACTTCTATATAATAGCTCTTTTAAAAAATTCTACTCTTTCTAAACTTAATTTTATACCTAAATTAGCCTTTTTATATTTATTTAATCTAGATTTTAAATAATCCTATATATTTTCTATAGGGGATAAATTAGGGCTAGAGGCTAAGTAAGGAAAACATTTAATTTTATTATTTTTAAACTAATTTAAAACGTCTACTATTTTATAAATAGGGGCGTTCTCTTATTAAAATTACTAGTGAAAATTAATATTAATATAAAGATTATAATTATTATATTATATAATATATATATACATATATATATACATTATTATTACATTAATAAAAAAAGGGGTTAGGAAATCAATAATACTTACCCCTTTTTATATTTAGTTTAACTTCGGGTATAAGAACTTTGTTAATATAGTCTTTACTAGTATAAGAAATAAAAGAATTTAGTATTTTAATAAATACTAAATTACTTCTACCTCCTAACTAAAAAGTATTCTAAACTTAGAATATTACATCGTAGCCTATAGAGTAGTTAATATAATTAATATTAAAAATATAATACTATAACTTAAAAATATATAAAGAGTAGTATATTTTAATATATTAAAAATTTAAAATAACGTACTTTATAATTAGCTAATAGCTAGATCTTTTTTAACTTTATTATTACTCCTTTTTCTATAATATCTTTCTTTAATCTTACCCCTTTATATTACTAACTTATTAGAAAATATTATTTTTTCTAAGTTTATATTTTTAATATTTTTTATATTTTCTTTAGCGTTTTTTAATATTTTTATAGCATTTTCTTTATTTGTAATTAGTTTTTTTTACTTATATTAATAGAGTAATCCTCCTCTTTTAAAAATTTTTATAAAGACCTCTTTATAATACTAAGATTATTATTTATTAATATTCTTCTATTTTCCTTTTTAGGGCTTCTAGTTAAGTCCCTATTAATAACTCTTTTATCCCTTTTAGTTAACTTTAATACTTAACTTTTTTTAATCTTTTTTATATTATAGTTATAATTATTTTTATTTTTAATATGCTATATAGCGTAATAAATAGTAGTAAAATAATTTTTTAATATAGTAGTAATTAAAATAGGTAAATTATATACTTTTAAAAATAGTTAAACTTTAGATTTAAGTTTTAAGAAATTTATAACTATTTTTAGTAAATTAAAGTTTAAGTTTATAAAAGTTAAAAAATATTATAATATACTATAATATTAATAATATATTACGTAATTAGTAATTATATAAGCCTTAACAAAATTTTTATTATTAATATAATTTTAATATTATATTAGGTAGGGTGGCACAGTGGGCTAGTGTCTGGAAATATATAGACTTATTAAATTTTAACGTTATTTATATATTAGAGGTTTAATTCCTCTCTTTATTATAAGTATTCTTTAAATACGCCTACTTTACTAATAAAAAATAGAGTTTTTAAAAGTGCAGGACACCGCTAAGGAATTAATATAAAATTATAAAAAGCTAAAATCCCTATACAGAATATATTACAGTATATCTATAAGTATATATAAAGTATCTTACTATCTAAAATTAGATATAATAAAAATCTATTTCTAAATAGGTCTAGCGTAGCAAACTAGGCCTAATTAGGTTAAATAGATTAGTAATTTTATATAACTTTATTTAGTAATATATTAGTTAGAAAATTAAAGAGTCGGTTCTAGTTTATTTAGGAGATAAAGTACTTTTCTTAAATAGTTAGCTAGTCTTAATATAAAAGACAAATTTTTTTTAAAAAAAAAAAATTATTATATTACTAATATACTTTGAAAATCTAGTTCTATAACCTATACTAGGCCGAAAATAATATAGTTAAAATTTTAGTTAAATATATTAACTAACTAAATAATTTTTAGAATTTAAATAAAGAAATTAAAAAATTACTATATTTATGTAATTTTAACTATTAACTTATGCTTATTAAATAGTAAATAAAATATTAATTAAGGTCTCTTTAATTTTCTTTATAAAACGATATTATTTACATATTTTTAGGCCTAGTATTTAATTTTTTATAATTTTTTTTTAAAAAAGATAACTTTTTATATTAATCCTGTTTTATATTACCCCTTTATAATATATAGTTTAGCATACTAAAGTTTTATATACTAGTAGTATAATACTATAATTACCTCTACTTTTTTCCCTTTAGGCTAAGTAATACTATAGTAGTAGTAATACTATAATATTCTTACTCTATTCTATTATTAAAATTATTTAATAGGATCTACTATATTAATATAAATACTAATATAAATACTAGCGTAGCGTTTATATTTAGTAGTATATTCTATCGAGTAGAGTTAACAAACGTTTATAAATATACTAATAATAATTTTATATATTATAATTATTCTTAAATATAAAACTATAATAACTAAGTCTTATATATTTATTTATAAGAGTATACATAACAATAACCTATATATATAAATAGTAAAAATAGTTCTATTATACCTACTATTAAGTATATAAATATATACTAATAACATTATTAATACTATAAAATCGGTCTTAATAAAGACCTAAAGGTTTTAAAGTTATAATAAAATAATTAATATAAAATATTTTATTATATTTAGTTATATATTAATCTATTTATTTTTATTACTCTAGACCTGCTAGCTATTATCTCTTTATAGTTTTTATAGTCTAATATAAAGAATCCCTTTGTATTTAGGTCTTATATATCTACTACGCTTTTATAATATTATATACCTATAGCTCTACGATATACTTAGAATTATTTAACTAATTTTTATATAAAAGCTTTAAGTTATTTTACTATTTTTATATAAAATTTTAATTAATTATAAAAGTCTTATAAGTTATTAGTTTTAGTAATAAACTTACTAGGATAATAGTAGTTATATTTAAAATAGTTATTACGTATTACTATATATCTTAAGTATTTAGTAGGTATTTAAAAGTACTAATAATACTATCTCTTTATTTAATTTATAAGGTATTTTACCTCGTGATCTATATTTTAGTTAAATTTTTAGTCTTTTAGTAATAGCTGTTATAAGTATATACTACTTTTTAGTTATACTTGGTATACTATTATATAGTATTAAGCTAAAAGTAATATAAGTATTACTTATATTACTTTTTATTAGTCATAGAAGGTTATTTATTTTAACTTTAACTTTTTTTTTTTTTTTTTTACTTATTTATTTAATATATATCTTTTATAGTACCCGCTGTAAGAGTCTATAATATAAAAATTTATAACGCGAAAGCCTATATATATATTACTAATAAGATATTTATTTTATAGTTTATTAGGTATTTACCAGTCTAGTACTGTAGTTAATAAAATTTACTATCTTATACGTCGCGCTACGTATTATAAATATAATATTTTCCCTTCTCTTAGGGTTATTATTATAACGTTACGTAATTCTAGACTAGCTATTTAAACTTTTACTATATTACGTAATTAACTAACTTTTAATAAGCTTTTTATATAGTAACTATAATAACTCTTTTACTAGCGCTAATAACCTATAACCTTGTTAATAGTAATTAAAGTATTAAAATATAGTATAGTACTCCCTATAAAATTTCTTAATTCTCGTATAATAACTATTAACTCTTTAATAGTAAACTTTTATACGACTATCTTATAGCGCTATAGTATACTTATTTTCTACTATCTATTTTATTTTTATATATATATATATCCTTATATCTAATTAATTCTAACCGCTTTAATAAGCTTCTTTTACTATAATTTTACTTCCTTCGCCGCTTTAAAAATTTTTTATTATTATTATTAAGGTACTACTACTATTATTATCGCCGTTTTCTATTTTAGATAAGAGTATATAACCCTTTTTTTACTATTTTTTTTATAAATTTTACTATATTTTTATATAAGTAAAATTAAATTTTATAATCTTTATAGGTATTATTAAAATTAAAAATAGTGTTCTACTTAAGTAAAAAAAGGCGCGTTAGAATTAAATTAGAATTAAAGATATTATTAACTAAAGAATCTAGATTATTAAATAGGCTAGCCTGCCGTACTACGCGGAGATAAAAGTTAAAATAGTTTTTAATATAATCTAACTAGTTATTACTATTAGCAAAAGCCTATACTATATACTAAAAATTATCTAGCTTAATAGTTAGACGCTAAAATAAAATCGAAGTTATAGATATAATAAAAAAAAAATATAGTTTTAATAATAGTACTAAAATAATTTTTAAACTTTATATAGTATTTATAAAAAAAAAAAAACTATTACGCTTACTATTTTAAACACGCTGTGTATTAAATACGCTATATATAGCTTATAGTTTTACTTATAATAAACTATTTCTATTTTATAATTATCGTCCTGCCGTTATTATAGTTATTATTTAATAAGTTATTTATTAAACTATTACTCTACTAGCTGTAAAATTTAAAAAATTCTATATTTAATAGGTCTTAGGTTATAGTGTTTCTATTTTTACTTATTTTTATATTAAGTAAGGACGTAGTATATACTAATTTAATATTACCTCCCTAGGGATATTACCGTAACGTTACGCGACTCTAAACTAGTTATTTAAACTTCTACTATATTACGTAATTAATATAGACTTATTTTAATAAGCTATTTATATAGTAACTATAACAACTTTCTACTATTACTAATAACCTATAACCTTTTTAAATAAATAGTAATTAAAATATTAAAATAACACCGTACTCCCTATAGGGCCCTTTAGTTCTTTTAAAATAATTACTAACTTCCCTAATAGTCTTGTATAACTATCTTACAGCGCTATAGCGTATTTTTTTACTACTTATTACCTATTTTAAAGCCCTACTCCTATATATACGTATAAATAATTTTAACTACTTTTAAAAGCTTCTTTTTTTAGAGCTACGCCTGCTTTTCTTATACTACTCTAAAAAATTTTTTTTTACCTATCTTTAAGCGTATATTATCCTTTATTTTACTTAGTAAGTCTTTAGCGCTGTTAATTTACTACTTTACTAGCTTTATTATATTACTATAGATATTAAGATTAAAGATTATTTTATATTTAAAAATAAAGAGCCGTATAGTAACTAACCTAAAATTAAAAATATTAATAAAAGAAAAATATTTTTTAAAAAAACTAGCTCTTTCTATAAGCTCGTAATAATACTTTAGTATTAAATAATTTTTAAAATAGCCCCGCTAGTTATCTAGATTTTTAATAAAAATAAAAATTACTATTATTACTATTAACTAGCTAGAGTTAGTTATAATTATTAGGCGCCTAAAAGCGAGCTTTAAAGTTCTCCTAGCTATAATAATCTAAAGAAGAAAAAAAAAAAGATATTTTAGAAGGTATTATACAGCGTAGGAGGGAGAGAAAGGCGTAATTTAAACGCGTTATATATAGTTTATAGTTCTATAGCCTATAGTTTTATAGCCTATAGTTTTACCTATAGTTTTATCCGCGCACTATTATTACTATTATAGCCTAATAAGTTATTAGTTAAGTTATCGCTCTACTAGCTATAAAATTTAAAAAATCTTATATTTAATAAGCCCTAGGTTATAGCGCCTTTATTTTTACCTACCTTTATATTAAGTAAGGACGTAGTATATACTAAGTTAATATAGCTTCTATAGATAAATATAAAGAAATAAATATAATATTTTTTTTCTTTTTTTTTATAAATGCCTACTTAATATTAGTGTTAATAATAAATATATAAGTATAAGTTACTATATAGAGTAATAAATTATATTAAGCTATAAATTTATTAAGTACTATTAAATAGTTAGTACGTGCCTGTCTTAGCGCTATTTTTCTTAATTAGACTTAGTATAGTACCTTTTAAGAGCTAATTATTAGTTTATATAGTATATTTAGTACTCTCTTTCTTAATTAGATAGTTACTAATAGTAACTTTATTATAAAAAAAAATACTATAAAAGCCCTTAATATATTAAAAAGAAAATACTATATTATTATATATTTTATATTTATATACTAATCGAACAAATAGTGTGGCTGTGGTGGCTTAGGGCGACTAAAAGGGGGTTTAAAAAAGGAGGAGTATGTATATTCCTTTATACTTAATGTGTTAAAAAAACTATATTATTATATACTATCTGTTTACTAGAGATAAGAGAGATAAAAAAATAAAATAAGAGAGATAAGTATATATAAATAATAATAGAAAAAGGTATTAAACTATATTTCCTAATATCGTATATTTAGATATAGTATATTAAAAATAAGTATAATAGTAGTCTAGTTATACTATAAAATAATAAGCTATAATAGCGTATAGGGAAGTTATATAAAGAGAAAATAATAGTAATAAAAATAAAACAAATAGATTTTATATTTAAGATAATAGATATAATATAAATATAAGAGATATTTAATACTATATAGTAACTACTAAATCATATTAAGTAATCTGCCACTAGTAGCGATAGATAGTAAAATATAAAATAAGTATAGCGGCTACTACGTATTAATAAAAAAATATATACATATAAATATAGATTTTATATACGACTACGTATTAGCCGCTATTTATATAGTAATAAGATAGATAGGTAGAGAATTTAAAAGACTATAACTCTAACTATATAAATAATAGCTCTTTAATATTATTTATAATATTTAAAACACGATTAACTTAATAGTTAAATATAAGGTAATAACTATTATTTATAAAGCTATAATATTTATATACTAATCGAACAAATAGTGTAGCTGTGGTGGCTCGGGGCGACCAAAAGGGGTTTTAAAAAAATTATAAAGCTATAAAATGTCACTAATTTTTACTATACTTAAGTAATTTTTATTTATTATATAGAATTAGTATATAGAAACGAAAATACTTATAAAATATCGTATAACTTCATTCTTAATACGGTATTATTCGCGTATTTTTAAGCTTAGTAATTACTTATATATTAATTTTTAAGAAAGCTAACTTTTTTAATTAGGCTTTTTTTTTATTCTTCTATAATATATTTAAAGTAGCGAGCGTAGTAACTTTTCTCTTTTTATAAATACTATATAAAGTTTAAAATTTTTTAAATATAATTAGAGTTAAATCTTTAATTTTCTCTTTATAATATTTATAATATTAGTAATCTAGTATATAATGCAAATATCTAGTAATAGTAATTATTAGCTAAGTTATATTAAAAACTATCTTAACTTTTATATTAATATAGTATAACTAGCTAGTCTACTTAATAGGCTAAAAGGTTTTTTTTTATTAATGTTATTTTTAATTCTAATTTAATTCTAACGTGCCTCTTCTTACTTAAGATATATATAATTTTTAATCTTAATAATACTTTTAAGAATATTAAAATCTACTTCTAATTAAATAATAATAGAGTAGTCTTTATAGTTCAGTAGTATGAAAAAAATAAAATCTCTTTATTTAAAATAGAAAATAGTAGTAGCTTAGAGATAAAATTTTTTTTTTAGAATAATAAAGAAAGTAAAGCTTTAGTAAAAGAAGCCTATTTATATATATATATATATATACATGTATAAAAGTAATATAAATAGAAAAAAAATACGCTATAGCGTAATAGGATAATTAGATAAAAGCTTATTATTAGAAGGTTAGTAATTATTTTAAAAGAATTAAGACATTCTATAAAGAGCACTAGTAGAGAAGTTATTATAATTATATATTATTATAGTTATAAGATAATATATATATATATATATATATATATATATATATTAATTAAATAAAAAGTGTAGCTATAGTAACTAGGGGCGACTAAAAGGGGTTTTAAAAAAGGAGGAGTGTATATATACCTTTATCCTTGATATAATAAACAAGTTTAGTAAAACTAGATTTAAAAAATATAAATCTAATATTTATAATTATAAGTTATTATAGTTACTATATAAGAAGTGTATTAAAATAAGTTAGTATTAATAACGTAATATAGTAAAAGTTTATATAACTAATCTAGAGTTATATAATGTTATAGTAATAACTCTAAGAAAAGAATACTATTTCGTTACTCTAGCACTTTGTAATTATTAGCGTTAGCATTATTAATAGTAGTAAAAAACTTACTTTAACTTTTTCACTACGTAGTACAGTAATAGAGCTATAATAATATTAGTATTATTTTTTACTTAATAGTATTTCTAAAGAGTAGATTTTTAATTATATATAAATATTATAGTTATTTTTTATATATAGTTATGCTTATACTTATACTTATATTAATAAAATTATATTATATAAGTGTAAACTTTTATAGATTACCTAAAAGAATAAGTAGTAGTATTATAGCTATATTTAGTATACTTACTTTTTTATATTTTTTATTTAATTAATTTAATGTAAAAGTTTAAAGTATATATTATACTCCATATTATAGGCTAAAATATATATAATATATATATTTTACTATACTATAAGCGCGTACTTTAGTTATAGAGTACTAGTATATTATTATTAATAAATAGTATTTTAAACGCTATAATACGTACTATAGTTATAATATATTACTATTTATTATTATAAATACTTACTTAGTATTAGTTTAAAATAAAAACAATATAATAGTATAACTTATTATATAAAGAAATATATTATACTAAAATATAAATCTAGTAAATACTATTAAATAGTTATTATATAACTATTTTAGTATAGTACTTTTTTAACTAACCTTACTATTATATAATTAAGAGTTAATTATTAAATTATATAATTACTTTTAGTAAAGATTTAACGATTTTAAAATTATAATAAAATAATTAATATAAATTATTATATTTTCACTCCCGAGTATAAGTATAAAAGGATTATTTATACTTAACTATTTTACTTCTATTACGTTTTAGCCCGTGTACTAATATTTTAAACTAATAATATTAATATAGACTTATTACGTAATTTAAAGTAATATGAGCTATCTAATTATATACTATATTTTATAATATTTATTAAACTTTTTACTAGTATAATAATAATACTATATATATATATATATATATTTATATATTAATCGAACAAAAAGTGTGGCTGTGGTGGCTTAGGGCGACTAAAAGGGGTTCGAAAAAGGAGGAGTATATGTATGCCTTTATAATAATACTATAATTTCTGTCTAAAGTAAGTAAGATATTTACCTAACCTATAGTATTCTTATAAGATAAAAAAACTATACTTACTATTATTAGTATCTACGTCGTCTATAAGTACGTAAAAGAGAAATACTTACCGCCTAGTTAGTAATACTTACTAGAGAAAAATAAAGTATATCTAGTATTTTCTAGTTTAATACTTAGTTAAGAGAAATTAATATTTTAAATATATATTCTTAAACGTGTTTTATTTTATTTATTTAGGCTTAATATTATCTAAAACTCGCTACAAGCTTATTATACTAGTTATCCTCTTTTACGTTTTATATATACCTTCTTATAGTTTCTACCTAAGTATAAAAGCTCTCTTTTATATATTAGTTAACTTAGTAGTATATACTAAGTAAGTAGTTATATTAGGCTCTATTATCTTAATAAGTTACTTCTAAAAGAATTTATTAATTACTAAAGTATTATAAACTACTTTTAGGACTAAGGTTATAGTATTACTAAATAGTTATTATATATTAGTATATTAATTAAATAAATAGTATGGCTGTGGTGGCTCAGGGCGACTAAAAGGGATTTTAAAAAAGGAGGAGTATGTGTATACCTTTATACTTAATGTGTCGAAAAAGTATAGTTATTATATTATTTAATTAATAAAGTGTAAGACTATAATAAAGATAATAATTATAAATTTTTATTATAAAGGCATGCACATACTCCTCCTTTTTTAAAACCCCTTTTGGTCGCCCCGAGCCACCACAGCCACACTATTTGTTCGATTAGTATACAAATATATATAAATTTTTATTAGTAGCTTAAAATATAATAACGGTAATAGTAATAATATAAAATAATTAATAACAAACTATATAAATATTTAATAGAACTTTAAAAAGTAGAAGATCATATAGTATATAATATAAAATAAATACTAAAACTTACTAGTCTAAAGAGTGGCTATTTTATTCTATATTTTAGATACTAGCCTAATAGTTCTTATTAGTTTTAATATTTATATATCTAGTAATCCCTAGATTTACTAATAATTTTATATAAAATTATAAGTCGTGATTATTAATAATTTTAAAAATAATTATAAGCAGTCGCTAATCTAGAAATATATAATTAGAGTATAAGTAGAGTATTTCTATATTTAGTAAAGTAACTTTAACTTTTACAAAAAAAATAGTATAATTTTTAAAATTTAAAATTTATACTATTTATACGTAATTGTATTAGAATATGCTATAAAAACTATTTATATTTTATTAAGATTTTATTATTATATTTTCTCGTGGCTTTATAAAGCTTATAAAGTACGTTAATTAATATATATATTTATTTTATAAAACGTACCTTCTTTTTCTTTTTATACTTATATATTACGCTATATACCTATATTATTTTTTTATATATATTTTAACTAGGTCTATTTTATTTATTTATATAACTCTACTTTTATAACTACTTTAGTATTATTATTATATATAATAGCTATAATAGCTATACTATTTTATAGTATACTATTTAATTTTTTTTATAACTAAATTGAATGTTTCTAATTACCTATTAGCTTTTAAAATTTAATCTTTTACTTACTTATATATACTAAATTCTTATTTATATTTTATAAGTCTAAATTACTAGCCTAAAGCTTTAATAGTAGTAAAACTACGCGATTTCTTCTAATATACTATAAAATAACACTATATAATTAAAATAGCTGAAAATAAAAATTATAATTTTCTTTTTACTACTTTATAAAATCTTTAATAGTAGATAATAATATATATATTAGATTTACGTTTATTTAGAGACTATTCTCCTACTCCTATATTTACTTTTATATCTATACTAACGCTAACACTAATACTTTTCCCTTTATAATAATCTATAATAATCTATAATATTAAAAACTACTTTTAGTATTTTACTATTAAAAAGCTTAATTATCTATATAACCTTTTTAATTAAACCACCTATATAATAAGTATAACCCTAATTAATAGCCTACCTATAGCAGCTATCTACTATTAAATAAAAAATTAGCTTCTCCCTCTATAATAATATAATACTTTTATTATTAATAATATTCTTTTATATTAATTTAACTCCTTACTTACTAAATTAAGAATAATAATTGTATAGAGGCAGTAAAATAATATCTAATATCTAAGGGCCGGCGTACGACGTATGAGGTTGTATTTATATTATATTATTAATAATATTATAGTATATATTAGTAAAAGGACTATTTATAAATAATATATAAGTAGTTATACTTCTAAGATATAATACTTAGAGTATATTAATTAGTAATAAAAATAGCTTAGTTAATAAAAAGTCTGAAATTCTAACCTCTATACTTTAGCTTTATATAGATATTATTATTAAACTAATTAAAATTATTTACTATTTTTATAATAATATAATATATAAAAAGATATAGTTTACTAGTTTAAAATTTCTTAATATTTACTCTATTAACTATATTTACTATATATATAATATATATTTTTATAGGGTGTAATAAAAACATTTTTTATAATTCTTATACACGCTTATTTTTTAACTGTATCCGGGAGAATAACTTTTTTTAGCTTATACCTTTTTTAGACTAGTGTCTCTAATACTACACTTTACCTCTCTTTACATAATAGGCTGTTATAATAAAGTTATAGTTTTATAATATATTTTTTATACTATTTTATATTATTACTATAGCTAGTTTAATAATACAGTAGAGGGGTAATACTGTATAAAAAAAGTATAGGTAAAAAAGTTATTTTTTAAAGACTATATAGCTTTAATTAATAAGTTTAAATATACGAGAATAATACGATTTGTTAAAAAAAAAACTAGTATAATCTATTTAGTCTATTACGGACTGCTTAGTAAGCGATTTAGGGATACGCTAGTTAAATAGGTTAGTGTTAGGTTAGGGTTGAGTCGCCCAACCTAACTCTAGGTTACTAAATAAATTACGTAATATATAACCTATAAAGATAAAGATAGTCCGATATATAAATATAGTGTTTTATCTATAGTATATTAAAATTTTAGATTTATAACTTTTATATTAAGTAAGTTATTTAAGTTTAAAGAAGTAATATCGGTTTTAAAAGTATAAACACTTTTATTTTAAGTAAAATAACTTATGTAATATATAATAAAATATAATAAAACGCAGACCTATATAAAGGTACGTAAAAATAGCTATTTAAATATATAATTTTTATTATTATAGCTTATATAGTAGCTAAGATATTTCGTAACCTAGAGAGTAACCTATAACTAACCTAACGCGTAGGTTAGTTATAGGTTACTCTCTAGGTTACTAAATAAATTACGTAATATATAACTTATAAAGCTAAAAATATTTTTATATATTAACCATGTATTATTCCTATAGTATATTAAAATTTTAAATTAATAGCCTTTATATTAAGTAAGTTAGTTTAATTAAAACATAAGTTTTTATACTTTTTAAAACTATATTCCTGTCTTAAACTTAAATAACTTCATTAATATAAACGCTATAAATATATATTTGTATATTGATATATTAATCGAATAAAAAGGATAGCTGTGGTGGCTCAGGACGACTAAAAGGGATTTTAAAAAAGGAGTATATATATACCTTTATCGCTATAAATATAAAACTTTAATATACTATAAATAAAAAAGTTAATTTATATATAAAACTATCTTTAGCTTTATAGGTTATATATTACGTAATTTATTTAGTAACCTAGAGTTGGGTTAGGCGACGTAACTCTGACCTAACCCTAACCTATTTTACTATCCTATTTAGGGATAAATAGAATTTAGTAACTATAGTAAATTTATAGAACCTACTTTAGGCATTATTAACTTTTTATTTAAAGTATAAAATTTACTTATTTTATATATATAATAAATGATACTCTATTATACTAGCACAGAAATTATTGTTTTATATTAATATATTAGTTATATATTTATTAATAAAAGTTAACTGTTTAAAGATTAATAATAAACTAGTAAATAATATATTACTAGTACTTAGTATAGTAGCTATTAGTTTCTATATCTATCTTATAACTGTTAGAGAGTAATTATTATATAATAAGAGGTAAAGTGTAGTATTAATATACTAATTTAAAAAAAAGTAATAATCTATAATTATAAATACCTTTTTATAGTATATTATTTTACTCTTTAATAATAGGTAATTTAAAAACCTCTATACTTTCTAACTTTAATTCTGTACCTAAAGAGTTATTATATCTTTTATATTGTCTAGATTTTCGTAAATCGTATATATTTTTAATAGGATTTAAATTTGGACTATAGGGTAGATAAGAAAAAAGAGTAATTTTATTATTGTTAAACTATATTAAAACGTTAGTTATTTTATAGATTTTAATATTAACTTATTAAAATAACGAATCTATATTAATATTAATATAAAGTTTATAATTAAAATACAGTATAATAGAATATATATATATATATATATTTATTATTATATTAATAAAAAAAGTATAGAAAGAAGTATAAAAAACGTAAAAAAAAGATTTTAAAAAAAGTATAGAAAAAGTATAGAAAAAAAGTATAAAAAATAAGTTATATTACTTACCACGTTCTATATGTTATATAAGTAGAGAATTAAGGATTTTATTTATATACCTTTTGGTAGTAAAGGAATTAGAAAAATTAGGTATTTTAATAAAGACTAATTTACTTCTTTAATCTAAATTAATACTTAAATATAGATAGTAATGCCTTAATTTATAAAATAATTAATATTATTAATATTGATAAATAAAATATAATTAAAAAAAATAAAAAGTTATATATTTTAATATATTAAAATAGTAAAGAATCGTATATTATAATTAGTGAGAAACTAATTCTGTTTTAATTCTATTATTACTACTTTTTCCTATAGTAATGTCTTTTAGATTTATATTCTATTTGTTTTTCTAGCTTATTAGAGAATAATATTTTTAAAATTTATATTTTCTTTATATATAAGGAGTATTTTAGTATATATATAAATAAAATACTTTTTTTATTTTAAAAACTTTTATAAAGAGCTCTTTATAATATTTAGACTATTTTCTATTAATAGTCCTTTATTCTTCTTTTTAAAACTTTTAGTTAAGTTTCTATTAATAATTCTTTTATCTCTTATAGTTAACTTTATTATTTCTTTTCTTTTAACTATTTTTATAATATTAGTTTTGCTCTTTAGCTTTTATACGTTAAATAGTATTATAAATAGCCTTTTTAGGCTATTATAAAATAGAAATAATTATAAAAATTAATGTATATATATTTAAAAGTAAATTAACTTTAGACGTTAAGTTTCGAAAAATTAAGTACTATTTTTAAAAAAATAGGAGTTTAGATTTATAAACTTATAAATATAATATTATATTCTCTAATAATAATAATATATTACGTAATTAGCGATTATTTAAGTATAGACTAAATTTTTATTATTTATATAAATTTATATTAAAATTTAGGTCACGGGAGCTATAGTACACATAAAATAGTAAATTTTTTTTAAATAGACGCTAATTTTTAGCGTACCTACTTGATTAGAAAATTGTTATATAATACCCCTTTTTAATTAAACTTAATATAGGGGGGTGACATTTGGAAAGACTAATTAAAAAAGACTAGTTTTTAAATATTTAATAACTTTATATGTATTATATATAAAAATGTAAAACAAAGTTTATTTATAGTAAAAGTTATAAAATATTATATAATAAAGCCTAATTAGGATTAGCGTATTTATAGCCTTAGTTATATAGTCTTAAACCTAAGACTTTTTTTTTACCTAACTTTACGTATTTATAACTTTTTAACTAGCGTATAAAATTAGCTATAAAATATATATATATTACTAGGTTATATATAATACTTACATATACAATTATAATATAGATTAATAATATATTACGAAAATAATTTTATAATTTATTAAAATAAAGATATAGTAAATAGTAAGAATTAGGATTATATATCTTACGTAATTACAGGGGGGTGACAAAAAAAAAGATTTATTAAAAAAGATTAGTTTTTAAAAGATTAATAACTCTATAAGTATTATATTTAAAAATATAAAACAAAGTTTATTTATAGAAAAAGTAATAAAATATAGTATAATAAAGCCTAATTAGGCTTACCGTATTTATAGCCTTAGTTATATAGTCCTAAATATAAGACTTTTATTTTTCTTAACTTTAAGTATATATAACTTTTTTACTAGCGTATAAAATTAGCTATAAAATATATATATATTACTATACTATATATGTTACTTATATAAGTGTTTATATTATAAATTAATAATACCTTACTAAAATTATGTTATATTTTATTAAAATTAAGAAATCGTAAAAATTATAAAATACTATTATATATCTTATGTAATTAAAATTTTATATAATTTTAGATATATTACTACACATTTTAGTTATAAGTAATAGTTAGTAATATATTATTATTATTAGATAATATATACTTAAAATTTAACTAACCTAGTTAGGCAATAATAAAATATTAGCTTTTTACTATTTTATATGGTCTAAAATATAAAATAAAGACTTCTTAGTTATCTTTACTATATAAGAAGTTATAAGACTTTAAATTTATAAAAACTTAAAAAGGTTTTTAGCTATTACTAATTTAATATTATAGTAAATTAAATAATTATTTTAATTTTAAACTTATTATATAGTTCTTCCTTTAATTAGCATTGTAAACTTTTATCAATAAGTTAAATATATACCTTTTTAAATAGCGTCTAAAATTTCTAAATTAAGTCTTTAAGTTCTAAATTTAAATTGCTGAATATTTAGATGAGAAATAATACTTACAATTTATTATAAAAAGATTTTATAGTACTTACTAATATATATATATTTTATAGCTAATTTTGTATCCTAGATAAAAAGTTATAAATACCTAAAGTTAAGAAAAAAAAAGTCTTAAGTTTAAGACTATATAACTAAGGCTGTAAATACGCTAAGCCTAATTAGGCTTTATCATACTATATTTTATAACCTTTTCTATAAATATACTTTGTTTTACATTTTTAAATATAATACTTATAGAGTTATTAATCTTTTAAAAACTAATCTTTTTCGATTAATCTTTTTTTTGTCACCCCCCTGTAATATTTAAGATAATTTTTAATGTACTTTTATATATTTTAATAGTAATTTATAGTTTATAATATAGTACTATTATTAGGTAATATATATCTAAAATTAGACTAACCTAGTTAGGTAATAATAAAATATTAGATTTTTAGAATATTACGTACTCTAAAATATAAGGTTAAATATATATAGAGTAGTTAACTTAAATAGATTCGCTAGTAATACGGAGCGTATAAATTATATAGCTATAGTTATATAATTATATAATCTGCACTAGCGCGCGGAACCCCTATCTAGCTATTATATAAATAGTAAAAAGGAAAAAAATTAATTAAAATATAACTATTATTATTTGTTATTTTGTACTATTTCCTATTTTTTATTTTTTATAATATTATAGACGACTACTACTCCGTATAAGTAAAGTATAATTATTTTAATACTAATTAGTAGTTAGTTAATTAATTTGTTTAACTACTCTATTACTAGTAGTTAATTAGATTTATTTATCTATTATAAATTAGTAAGGGCGTATAAAGAGATTAAGGTATTATTAAACTTATACTATATAAGAATACCCTTATATATTACACGACTCTTCCCTATATCTATAGATAGAGAGGAGTGTATTAAATTATATATTTTATTAAACCCTTATCTATATAAAAGATAAGAATAACTCTTTTTAAAACTAAACTATTTTATATAAACGCGCTAGTACTATAAATTAAAACTATATAATTAATTATATATTGCACGAACCGGATAATATAATAGTACTAAAAAAAGCTTCCTCTATAAAAAAAGGTAAGGAATATATAATAAAGATAGATCTAGATTTATTATAGGAGAAATATATTTAAGAATATAATATCTCTATACGGGTACTTAAAGACCAGACTAAGTTATAATATTAAATAAAAAAACTAAATATTTTAAATAATCTATTTTTTAAATAACTTAATACGTATATTAGCTGTATTATTATAAAACTTTATCTAGAGTAAAGGGACAGTTAAAGTCTAATTATTTTATATTATAATTTATTTACTAAATAGAATTATAGCTACTTTATATTACTAAAATAAGTATTTTAAAGAGAACTACTAGAAATCTTATAAGATAAGGGCGTATAATCTTTAGTAGATAAATAAAAAAGAATACTATAAAGTTCTATATAAACTCTTTTTTAGATTATAAAAAAATATTAGAAAGTTAAAGACCTCTATATACAGGGGGGGGACATTGGGAAAAGACCAATCAAAAAATTGCCTTTTTTAAAATAATATAACTTTTTAGTTATAAGTCCTAAAAATACGCAAAAAATACTGTTTTAAAAAGAAAAACTAGCTTACTCTATTCACCTTGTCAGGGGCTGCTTACTAAGGGGTTCAGGAGTAAAAAAAAATCAGTGAACATAGATAATTTTTAGAGTCCTACTTTAGACTATTATAACTTTTTATTTAAGGTATAAAATTTGCTTATTTTTATATATATTATAATAGTACTTATAATATATAAGTATATAAAATATTTTTATATATTTATATATTATTTATAGTACTATATATAAAAGTCACTTTTTTAAATTTCTAATAATAAACTGGTAATTATAAATTACTAATACTTAGTATAGTAGCCTTTAGCTTCTATAACCGCCTTATAACGGTTAGGAAGTAATAAAATAGAGTTATTAATAACTTTTTAAGGTATATTCCACCACTCTTTATTAATAACTCTTTTAAAGGCCTCTATACTTTATATACTAGATCCTACCCCTAAATTAGCCTTTTTATTTTTATTTAGTCCTTGTTTTAAATAACCCCATATATTTTCTATAGGGGCTAAATCAGGACTATAGGCTAGGTAAGGAAATAGTTTAATTTTATTATTTTTAAACCAGTTTAAAACGTCCGTTGTTTTATAAATAGGGACGTTATCTTGTTAAAATTACCAACCTAAATTAATATTAATATAAAGATTATTATTATAATATAATATATATATATATATATATATATATTATTATATTAATAAAAAAAGGGGTAACAAAAAGGGGTAAAAAAACTTTATAAAACTTACCCCTTTTTATAGAGGGTTTAACTTCAGGTATAAGGACTTTATTTATATAATCCTTACTAGTATAAAAAGTAGAAAAATTAGGTGTTTTAATAAACACTAAATTACTTCTACCTCCTACCCAAATAGCACCCCAAACTTATAGTTTAAGGTCTTGTCCTATAAAATAATTAATATAATTAATATTAAAAAACTAAAACCATAGGTTAAAAATATATAAAAAGTTATATATTTTAATATTTTAAAAAATTAAAATAACTTACTTCGTAATTAGCTAACAGCCAGTTCTTTTCCAACTCTATTATTACCCCTTTTTCTATAATATTGTCTATTTTATTACCCCCTTTGTATTGCTGACTCATCAGAAAATATTATTTTTTTAAAGGTTATATTTTTAATATTTTTTAATTATTCTTTAGCGTATTTTACTCTTTTTTTAGCGCTTTCTTTGTTTATTATTAGTTTTTTTTTACTTATATTAATTGTATATCCCTCCTCTTTTAAAACTCTTCGTAATTATCTAGTTGTAATCTCTAAATCATTTTCTAATAGTATTCTTTTATTTTCTTTTTTAGGACTTCTAGTTAAGTCTCTATTAATAACTCTTTTATCTCTTTTAGTTAACTTTTTTATACCCCCTGTATAAACTTTTTTTATATTATAATTAACTTCTTTATTATTGTTTTTATTATTTTCTTTCTTTTTAATTCTTTTTATAGCGTTATAAATAGATTGTTAAGGCTTTTCTAGAGTAGTAGCAATTAAAGAAGGAGAATTATTTGCTTTTAAAAGAAGTTTAACTTTAGATTCGAGTTTTAAGAATTTTGGCTCCATTTTGAGGAAATAGGAGTTTAAGTTTATAAAAGTAAAAAGATATTACTATATACTATAATATTAATAATATATCACGTGACTATTAATTATATAAGCCTTAGCACTATTTTTATAATTAATATAATTTTATTATTAGATTACTAATCAACTTCGAAAAACTAGTCACGTAACCTATACTAGGCCTAAAATAGTATAGTTAAAATTTTAGTTAAATATATTCACTAACTAAAAAGTTATAGGAATCTAAAAAAGGGATTAAAAAAATTACTATATTTAGGTAATTTTAGTTTATTACAGGTAATATATATTACGTAACTAAAATTCTATTAATAATCTATATAATTTTCTCTTTAAAACGGTATTATTGGCGTATTTTTAGGCTTAGTAATTAATTTTATATTAATTTTTAAAAATAGTAACTTTTTGGATTGGTCTTTTCCCAATGTCCCCCCCCTGTAAGATTAAGAAGTTTAATAAAAAGTCTAATTATTATTATAAATAACCCGTATAGAAGCTATTAAGCTTAAACCTTTAAATTTTTAACTAATAGCTAAATATCTTATATACTTTAGCTATACCCCCTATATAGTAAAGAAGCTAACTATTATAATATATATTATATAAGTAATTAATCTCGCTATATTAGTATTATTTAGAAAATTTTAGGCCTATATTATATAAGTATAGATATAGACTATATAAACCTAAGTAACCCTAGCCTTTATATAGTTTATATACCTTAGTACTACCTCTAGGTATATATAATAGTAAATTATAATACTTAATATATCTATTATTATATAATTTTAAAATATTACTATTTCCCTTAAGAACTAGTTATAGAATACTAATAACTAATTATTTACTAATTTTCTAATCTGCATACGCTACTTACTAGAATTTAATATTTTAATTTTTACCTATACGGGATATACTGCTAGAGAAGCTTAATCTATAAAAGATAATTATATTCTAAAAAATATAAGAGAAGATAAATAACTATACTAGCTGTTTATATAATATTCTAGCTAATAAGACTTATATTTTTATTAAGTTTTACTAGAGAATTAATATCTAAAAGTTATAATACGCTATTATTTTTTTAGATATCTTAAAAAATCGTGCAGGCTAGTTTTATTTATATAATATTAGCCTAGGACACTTATAAAAATAGTTATATAATAGGCTAAACTACTATTTTAATATATATATTAACTATAATCAGTATTAGACTAACTAAACTACTATTATTTTTATATAATTTAAGTAAGAAAACCCTAATAAGACTCTATACAAAGCCTTAGAGATAATAATTAATAAGTTAACTTTAGTATAAAGAGCTTTAGGCCTTTAGTTTAAAAAAAAGTATTACTCTATACGGCGATTATACGAGTATATAGAAGCTAATTAGAGTTTAAATAAGCTATATTTTTAATAAAGCCTACGTATAAAGAACTACTAAATAATTTAAAATCTATATTATAGATTAATATAGATTACTAATATATATATTATATTTAATTATAGGTATTATATAAAACCTTCTATATAGATTATAGGTATACTAATAATAAGAATAGACCTTTTTAGCGCTAATAATTCTGCTTTTATATACAATAACTCTTTTAGAGATTTAAAAATATAACTCTAATAGTAAAAAAGAAAAAGTACTTTATCTATTATAAAAAAAAATATTAGTTATTAAACTATTTTATACGAGATAAGGCCCGAGTATATAACTAGTATATTATAATATATAAAAACTTTTAGAAGAAAAATTTTTTTTAAAGTAATATTACTCTTTATATTTAAGACTTTAAAGAATCCCCGTATAATAATATAGAGGAATTAAAAAATAAAACTATATCTAACTTTAGTTTTTAAAAAGGGGAAAAAGTAGTTTAATATTTTACTACTACCTTATTCCTCTATTATATAACAGTAGAAGATATATTTTTTATAAATAAAGAGAAGATAGCTAAATAATTTACTTTTAAAGAAAGGTACTGTACGTAGTACTAAAATAAATTTTAAAATATAGGTATAGCTAAATTCTTAATAGTTAATAAGGGCTAGCTTAAAGCGTATATTCGTAAAAACTTTAGTATAAAAATTAATTAGACCCTAAAAAAAAACTGCTATTAGCTTTAAAAATAATATATTAATATATACTTTTAGTACCGTACAGATTAAGTATTTAATTAGTATAATAACTTACTATATTTTAGATACTTTAATACTTTTTTTATTATCTTTAGTAGATACTAACCGTATAAAAGTATATTTTAATAATATATTAAATATTATTATACGTAAAGATAGTATAATAGTTCTAGTTATACATAAATAAAAATATTTATTTTTTAATATAAGCTATATAGAAGCTGCTTTATTCTTTATTAAAAAAAAATTTTATAAATTTTACAAAGGCTTTAAATACCTATATATAAAATAACTTTATAAGCTGCTTTATAATATAGACTATAAGATTAACTTTATTATACTAAAGTAGATTTAGAAGTTATATTATTACTATTAAAAGTATAAAGTAGCTTTGTATAGATTTAAGTTCTTTATTAAAAATAATACTTACTTTAACTATAAAATTATTATTAATATTATATAAATTAGTAACCGCGATATCCTCTATATTATTAACTTAAAAATATTATTTTAGGTTACTACCTTTCTTAATTTAATATCTATATAAAAGATATAGGCAGCTTTTATATAATACTAGATTAATACCTATTAAAGTCCTTTAGATTTTATTATATATAATCTAGGTACTAATTTTGCTTTAAAAGAGTTTAAGGATAGTATACAGATTATAGGAGTAGAGTATTATTAAATACTAGTAGAAACTTACTAGGTAGTTAGTAAAATTAAAAGAGTATACGGTCTATTACAGTAAGTTTTTAATATTTTAAAAAATAAAATTAGATATTATATAAGTAATAAAAATATTTTTTAAATAGCTATAAAAGTACTAAATAATATTATAGACCTAAATAGTCCTATACTAATACTTTTTATCTTTAGCGCCTATTTAAAGATTAGTATAATATTTTTACTATTACTAAATATTATTATACGGGTTAATACTATTTATAAAACTTTAAAGACTCTATAGGCTAATTATATAAAGCTTACGCTAAACTGTATAATTAATATACGTAATAAACTAAATCTATAAAAAACTTTATTCCTTTTTATTAGATTAGAGATTCTAATCTAAAAAGAAAAAAAAGGATAAATAGGTTCGTATATACTATAGTTAATTAATAGACTAGATATTACTATAAATTTAAAAAATAGCCTATTAACTATAAAATAGATATATATAAAACTATACTATTATAAATCTTCTTTATATAATAACCCCCTAACTAAAGAAGAGGAGGATATAATTATATAACCTAAATCTAAGAAGCTAAGAAAGCGAAGTTACCTAAGAAAGAACTATATAGTAAAAGCCTTTATAACTTAAAAAAAGAAATTTAATTTTATACTAGTAATAAAGTTATACTAGAATAATATTATTATAATACTTAGAGCCCTATTTAAGGAATCTAATTATATAGAGATTAATACTTTTATTATAAATAGTATATTTAAGCCTATTATATATAATTCTACTATTTATATAGGCCGTATATTTAATTTTAGGATAATATAGGAGGTTAAGAATAAAAATATAGTTTTATATAAGAAATTCCGCTATATACTTACTAGCTATTTTAATAATAATAAATAGTTTATTTTTATATAGTTACTAACTATCTAAAAAATAAGTTAAAGACTTATCCTAGTCTTAGGCGTAATACTCTTTAAATTATATAATATAAAGTACGAATTATATAATATTACTTAAATTTATATATAATTTAAGAATTTACTATTTTATATACTATACGTAAAACCCCTAAAAAAAATAGACTATTTTTTTTTTTTAGTATAATCTTCTAAATTATATATTTTTATATAGTATAGCTAAATTAAGTTTATACTAGTTTAAAATATACTATAACTACTATACTAGAAGGCTAAAAATATTCCCCTTTACGTACGATCTATATCTACTTATAATAAAGAAAGGAGTAGAGACTTTTAGCCTAATAGGTATATAGATTCGACACATTGAGTATGAAGGCATGCACATACTCCTCCTTTTTTGAAACCCCTTTTGGTCGCCTACACAGCCACCACAGCCACACTATTTGTTCGATTAGTATATAAATATATAGGTATATAGATAGATAATACTTTAAGTATTATTTTACTTACTTTTTTAAATAGAAAAAAAGATAAATTATAAGCTATAGAGTTTTATATAAAGGAGAAGTTATTTTTTTTTATACACAAACCTCTAGAGTTTAATAAAATAAAAATTATTTTAAAAAAAGATAGAATAATTACTTTAATTTAAAAAGAATAGAGTAAAGGCTTTTATATAATAAATCTAACTAATCTAAAAACTTAATAGCGGTATATTAAGTAGCGTATAAAAAGTATATATATTACTTTTATTTATTAACTAAAAGCTATATTTAACCTCTCTATAGCCGTATAAATAAGAAAGCCTACTATATTAAAAGTAAAGGTACTAAATAAGAGAATTAAGTAGTAGATTAAGAATATAGAGAGAGAAGTTTTATATATTTTATTAGACTTTTAATATGCGAAACTTTTTATTTTTATAGATAGATTTTTTGTAAATAACTAAAATTTTAGCTTATAGTTTAAATATTTTATTATTTTTAGAGTTAAAAATTATATAGATACTAAGTTTACCGTATATAGTAATATTATTTATTAAAATTTAACTAAATATAAATAAGTTACGTAAAGTATCCTTACTAGTAAATTATATAAAATAGTTATAGGCTTTAATATAATTATTACTTTTAGTATTACTATTAATAAGATCTTTTATACGATTAACCTTTTACTAGCCCCTATAATAATTTATATAGATTTAAAATCTTTATATAATTATTTTATTAAACTTAGTACGATAAATAAAAAGAGGTTTATAATAAATATTATATTTTTTTACTAATTATATAAGAACTGCGAAATCTCTAAAGTATAATAAATAGTAGGAAAAGATAATTCTATAGATATTTTTATAAAAGGAAAACTAAATAGTTTTTTTATATAATTAGTATTTTCTAATACCCTTTTTTATAGTATTAAAGTTTTAGTTAATAGGCTAGAGCCCGTACGAGAAGCCTAATAAGTTATCTTATATATTTTTTATATTTTAAATTAAATATCCCCTATTATATAAATTATTTTTTAGTATATTTATTTTTTTTTATATATTATATTCTTTTTACTTTATTGCACGAAGGTTAAAAGGAAAACTTTTAAAAAAAAGATATAAGAGAATAGAGTATTTGTACATTATTACTATAAAAAAAAAGTTATTAGTATATATAGAGTAGTTAACCTAAATAGATTTACTAGTAATATAGAGTGTATAGATTATATAGCTATAATTATATAATTATACAATCTGCACTAGCGCGCAGAACCCCTATCTAGCTATTATATAAATAGTAGAGAGGAAAAGAATTAATTAAAATATAACTATTATTATTTATTATTTCGTACTATTTCCTATTTCCTATTTTCTATTTTCTATAATATTACAGACGACTACTACTCTATATAAGCGGAGTATAGTTATCCTAATATTAAATTTATTTAATTATTTTTACTCTATAACAAGTTACCAGAGTTTAAATTAATAAAAATTTAAATAGTTTTTAGGCTATTACTTACTTAATATAATAGTAAATTAAATAATTATTTTATTTTTAAACTTATTATAAGGTTCTGCTTTTATATAGTATTTTTAATTTTTAAAAATAAATTAAATATATAATTTTCTAAATAACGTCTAAAATCTAAAAATTAAGACTTTAAATTCTAAATTTAAATTACTATATATTTAGATAAGAAATAATACTTTAATTTAATTTAATAGACATTAGATAATTATTACTAATATATATATATTTTATAGTAAATTTTATACGCTAGTTCAAAAGTTATACATACGTCAAGTTAGGTAAAAAAAAAGCCTTAGATTTAAGACTACATAACTAAGGCTATAAATACGCTATTTCTAATTAGGCTTTATTATTTAATATTTTATAACTTTGACTACAAATAACTCTTGTTTTAAATTTTTATATATAATACTTATAAAGTTATAAAACTTTTAAAAACGTCTTTTTCGATTAGTCTTTCCCAATGTCACCTCCCTATAAATATCTCTTTTTTTTATTTTATATAATTCTATTATTACTAAATTAAGTTATAATTAAACTACTAATCTATTTAACGTATTTAGGCTTAGTTCGCCACGCTAAGCCTATTTAGGAATAGATTTTTGTTTAATCTAATCTAAGATAGTAAAAATACATATAGGTAGTAAGGCTTCCCAACTAGAATTTCGGCTTTTTATAGTTTTATAATAATTTCTTAGTAGTATTGTATACTTTTAAAAAAATTTATATTTATTATATAAAGTAGACGCGTTTAAAGAATGCTATAATAAGGAAGGAAATTAAATTCTTAATATATAAAAGAACTTAATAATTTAAAATTTTTTTATACTTTTACCTACTTACCTACTGTGCCACCCTACTAATTATAAAATTAAAATTTTAGTTACATATAGTTACTGGTTAGAAAGTTATAGGGCTTTAATAACGGGACTAATAAATTTTTAATATTTACGTAATTTTAATTTATTACTTATACTTACTAAGTAGTAAATAAAATATATACTATAATTTTTATAATTTATTTATATTAAGACGGTATTATTAACTTATTTTAGGTCTATTATTTAATTGTATATATATTTTTTAAAATAGATAAATTTTTAAAATACTTCTTTTGTATTTTATCCCTCTATAATTATTTAATATTAATTTAATTTTATTATGCCTCTTTTTATAAAAGAAAAATATAATTTTTAGCTTTAATAGTACTTATAAAAACGTTAAAATCTACTTTTAATTATATAATAATATACTATACTTTATTATAGTAGCGTCTTTACGGCTTTATCTACTATAAACGATAGTTATTACCTTATATCTAACTATTAAGTTAATTTTTTTCTAGGTAATATAGATAGTATTAAAAAGCTACTATCTATCTATATATAGTATAGTTCTCTAAATTCTTTACCTACTTTATTAATATATAAACGCCTATTAATACTTAGACGTATATATATACGCTTACGTAACCTAAATTTATATTTACTTATCTTTTTCTTCCATTAACGCGTAGCAGCTACTATATTTATTAATTTAGTAACTATTACTATGTTAAGTACCTTCTATATATTTATATATTAATTAAATAAATAGTGTGGCTGTAGTGGCTGTAGTGGCAACCAAAGGGGAGTTTAAAAAAGGAGGAGTATATATATGCCTTTATTACCTTCTATAACTATACCCTATCTATTATCTGTAGTATAAAGTCTATTTCTTATTCTTTTACTACCTTTTTTTTTATATAATTTTACTATAAGCTATTATAGCTTAGTATCTTATAGTATAGCTAGACTAATATTATTTATAATAACGTACTATATCTAGATATACTATACTAGTAGGTATAGCTTAATACTTTTCCCTACTTTTATTACTATATACTTATCTTTTTTATCTCTCTTAGCTCTAGTAAGTAGGTAGTACGTAGTATTATTATATCTTTTTTTTAATATATTAAGGACTTCTATAGTATTAACGTTAGTATTAATTTTATTAGTATTAACTTTATTAGCGTACGCCTATATATATAATAGATATTTTATAACTGTCTTTATCACTTATATATATAAGTTATTATTAAATATACTTTTATAAATAGGTATATAAGGCTTAATTATTATAGTTTTATTAAAAGTAATTATAATACGTAAAGTTATTATTAGTATACCTATAATAAATATTAGATAACTATATCCTATAAACTACGCTACTAAGAATAAACGCTACGCTAGTATTTATATAAGTATTTATATTAATATACTAGATTCTATTTTATAACTTTAATAATAACTTTAATAATAATATAACAGAGTAGGCGTATTATAGTATAATAGTACTATAGTAGTTTAGGCTAAAAAAAGGAGTAGAAGTAATAGTAGCCCTAGTATACTAAATTTTAGTACGCTAAGTAATATATTAAGTTATATACTATAGCTATAAGTTTACTAACTAAAAAAAAAAAAAATTTTCATAATTTTTATATACGCTTATTTTTTTTAACTATATTTAAAAGAATAACTTTTTTTACCTTATTTTTTTTTAGACTAGTATCTTAACGTTATACTTTATCTCTTTTTATATAATACTTTATAATAGTATAAAAAAATAAAACTCTTTTATTTAAAGTAATTAGTAGTAGTAGTAGTAGTAGTAGTTTAATAATAAAAAAAGAAACTATATTAAAATAGTAAAAGAAGTAAGAGTCTAGTAAAAAAAAAAAACTAGTTAAAATAGTAAGAATAATATAGGCGTTAGAATATATATACGCGTAGGAGTAAAAGGATAGGTAGTAGTAATAAGAAAAAAGTACACTATAGTACTATAAGGTAGTAATATAAAAGCTTACTATTAAAGAAGTTAGTTATTATTATAAAAGAACTAAGTAGTTCTATAGGTAGTACTATACTATATTTTAATACTTTAATACTTTAATTACCGTCTATCTAAAAAGATTATAGATAATTAATAATAATAAAAAGTTATTATAATTATTATATAAAAAACTTATAAAAAGTTAGTATTTTAATATAATATAGTAAAAGTTTAAATAGCTAGTTTAGAATTACGTAATATTACGGTCCCCTCCTAGGTAAAAGGTAATAAAAGGCCCTACTTAGGTAACCTAAGTATTAAAAACTACGTTATATATACTAAAATTAATATATAGAGTTTACTATTACTTTAATAGTTTTTATTTAATATAGTTTAATCTAGTTTTATAATATTATACCTTTTAGAGCGCTAAAGCCTTTAATATAAAATTTTTCTACTGCTGTTACTAGCAGCTTTTTTTAATACTTAATAACCTAATAATAATAACCTTTCCGCTAACTCTCCTTTTATAAAAATAATTTTACTCCTAACAAAGACTCCTAATAAAGAATCCTTAGTAAAGTACTAATTAATTTAAGCCTTTTAGGCGCTTTTACTAGTTATAATTTAAAAAATTATATATTTTAAAATACTACTACTACTACCGCCGCCTACTATAAGTATTTATATTTAGTAACTCTTCTACGCTTTTATTTTTATTTAGTCCCTTTTTTTCCGTATATATAAATATATATTCTATACTTACTCTACCTATAGCTTAAAGTTATAAATTCTATCTCTATAATACGTTATTAGCTTTTTTATACTTTTAGTAATAATTACTATATACTTTTAGAATAACCTATTAATAGTATTATATAAAATAGTAAAGGCGTTTACGTATTATATATATTACTACTAAATAGCTAAATTACGATATACTAAAATAATAATACTAAGTTTAAATATAATAAAAGCCACTATATTTAGTTAAGAAAAGTATATATATTATCTAGACTAGACGAAGTCGCCTTTATATAATTTTTTAATATCCTTAATCTTTAATTTAGTAATTTATAAAGTATAAAGATATAAGTATTTATTTATAGTTATATAAAAGTTATATAAAGAATTTATTTATATTTTATCTTTTAATATTTTATTAATTTTATATTTATATATATTGGTATATTAATTGAATAAAAAAGTGTGGCTGTGGTAGCTCGGGGCGACCTAAAAGGGGGTTTGAAAAAGGAGGAGTATATATATACCTTTATACTTAATATGTCGAAAAAGTTAGGTAAGGCTAGGTTAAAAAATTTATTAATTTTAATAGTAAAGCGCAGGTACTACTTAAACTTATTAAATATAATAATTAGGTAATTTTAATAATAGAAAAAGTTCGCGTAGTAATTATATAAGTTCTTTTACTATTTATATTATATATACAGCTTTTAAGGTAACTGCGTTATATTATACTAAGTACCCTAGTACCTACTAATATAGACTACTATTTTAATACTAACTACTAGCCTACTAATATACTTATTATTTAATTAAGTAACTGTTTAAATAGATATTATTCTTAGTTAACTTTTATAAGTTTAGCTTTTAATTATTACGTATATAGTTTAGTACTTAATAGAGTTTCCTTACTACGTTTATACTCCTAGATTGTTATTTAGGCGTACTTATTACTTTTTAGTAATATTACAGTAATAACTCTAAAAAACCGATTAATAGTTTATATATACTTTATTATTATTATATAACTATTATTTCTTTTATTAAAAGTTGGCTTTTAATTATTATATATATAGATTAGTATTTAATAAAATTTTCTTACTATATATATATTAAATAAAGAATATAACTTTTTTAACACATTAAGTATAAGAGTATATATATACTCCTTCTTTTTTAAAATTTCTTTTAGTCACCTATACAGCTACTATAGCCACACTCTTTTATTTAATTAATATATAAATATATTTATATAAGAATATAACTATTATAACTATAGAAATAATAAAAAAAAAGTTTTTAAAAAAGAGAATTATATATATATCTTTATATTTAATATATTATAATAGGCGTATTATATTGTAAAATAAATATTTAGAATTTTTTCGACCTAGCCTTACCTGAATTTTTCGACACATTAAGTATAAAGGCATATATATACTCCTCCTTTTTTAAACTCCCTTTTAGTCGCCACCACAGCCACCACAGCCACACTATTTATTTAATTAGTATACAAATATATAAAAAATATTTAGAAATACTTATTACTATTTAATATTAATAATTATTACTTTACTAATTATAATACAATTCTAATAGTTTTATATTTAATAAACTTTAGTTATAATATTTTTATTTTATCTAGTTCAATATTAAGTAAGGATATAGTATATATAAAATTAATATAACTCCTTTAAATAAACGTAAAGAAATACTAAATAGTAGTAGTATAGCGTAGAGAGTTTAGCTTTAAGATCTAAGTTAGCTTATAATATGGAATCGACATAGTTATAGCGATACACGTAAAGACATATCAATTGCGAACACGCGACCACTGCTAGCCAACTTAACGGTTGCATTATTCTTCCTGGTATTCAAAGAGGATGGATACGTCAACCTGCAGATGTTGTATTATGCCGTATATGCTTGGAAGAAAAGTTACTTACCTTGCCACGACCAAGTCGCCATACGCTGAATACCTGCCTGCCCAACGCCAAGTGCACAGAATGAATGCAGAAAACCGATGAAAATTGCCCCTGTTGCAGACGAGAAACATGCCGGTGTAGAGTTAGAACCGCCCATCCAGAATCTCCTAATATTCATCTTTCCTATACATCGCGTGCCACGTCTCCCTAACCTTCGGCGAAATCGCCACCGTCTGCGAGTCCATCTCCTTGTTCCTCTGCCTCCACCCCGCGACGCCCGCTTCCCTAACAGCCAAATGCGTCCGCATCACCTGCAAGATTACATGACGGTTGGCAAGATCGCGCTCCGCCTTGTTCCGCGCTTCCGGGGTGTATTCATGTTTATTGAGCATGCCCTTGACCTTGCGGATCCCCATAACGGCGCCTTCCGTCCTCTTTGCATACAACTTGGTGAATTCGTAGTGTGTCTTCGATTGTTTCTGGAAACAATACCGTTTCTGGAGGAAGGCGCTCACGTCGGCGGAGATGGGGCCGGGAATCTCATCGCCCGAGTCGCCGTCTGAGTCGGCCGGTTCGGCGTCCGAATCCAAGAATTCGTTGACGGCGGGTGCTTCCATTCCGGAAAAAATGGGAGTACCTAGGGCTAAACGACGAGGAAGAGGTTGTGGTATGTTTGGCGGGGGAGTGGGCACATTGTCTTCACTCTCGCTGACAGCGGTGCTAGATGGTTGGCCCGTGCGCCTTCCTGATCGACGCGCATCGCGGGCGCGAGGGAAGGAAGGAACATCGTCGTCGGCATCGGATAGCGCTCCTGAAGGCGTAGGATCATGAGATCGCTTGAGCCTTTTGTAAGGTCGGCGTTGTATGTGCTGGTCGTTCCTCGAGGGGCCGTGCGTCTGCAGCCGCTTGATGGCGATCTTGAGCTGCTCTGCAAATGAATCGTTATAGGGCATTTTGTGTTTGTCAAACCCGAGTAGTTTGTCCCTGGCGGCGATGATAAAAAAGTACTTGACCAAGGCCTTCAGCAGAAGCTCTTCCGCTCGGTCGCCGCCTGCTGCGATGCTCCTAAACGCTGGACCTGGATTCAGATATGGAAGTATGTCCTTGATCTTCAAGTCGTCGCCGATGACGTCGTCTGTATTAGCGCTGAAGGCGTGAACGTGCATGCGTGGAGCGGCGCGATCGCTCTTATCGTGCATCTTGAAAGAGGCCCATAGTTCAGAACCTTCAAGCTCGGACTTGGGAGTGTCTTGGAGTGTGCCGAGAAGGAGTCGCAAGTTCAAAAATCCCGGCTCCTCAGTGTGGATCTTCCTGAAAGTGCACGTCTTCAATTTGGGCAAGAGTAATAGTGCATCGAGTCCCAACTTCTTTTGTAGCACTTTCAATGTGGGATCAGTCTCGACAACGGTTTCTTCCATGAGTGTATCTGGTGTCGGGAGTGACTGCCGAACAAGCTCTTCTGTGGCCAGAGTCATGACAACATCCGTATCGAGCGGCTCTGTTGCGACCAGCTCGGCGCTAGCGGCAGAGTCGTCCGCGGAACCCACACTTGCTGCGCGCGTCGAGTCTTCCGTAGCGTCGACCATGTTCACGTCCATTGTAAAATCTTTGGGAGACTGGTGAGGGGTAGGTAGTCTTGTGTCCACGAGTTCCTCACTATCTCTAAGTTTTTGGCTGATTTTTGACGTCTCTCGACTCCTACGAGCACCATGCCCAGCTTCAGCATCATCCTTTTCTAGCTCGAGCGTTGATGGCTCCGTTTCATTGTCAGATTGTGATCCGGTGAGATAGCGAAAACTTTTCTGCACATCTGTTCGGTCTTCGTCTTCGTGAATAACTTCAATTTTCTGATAATGGTGCGTCACCGTGAGCCTAGCAAGTGCTGCAACAAGATGTTCGTAATTAGGTAGTGGTAATGGAGCGTCATAATTATGACCGGAAGCCCAGACCAGGAGATAATATTTGATAAGAGCCACGATATGGTCTTGGAACTCTGATGAGCGAATATAATCGGAATCCTGTGTGCCGTACCACGACAATGGGGGAAACTTCTTCAAGGCATCGATTTCTACCTCACCCATCCGGATGACTTCGATGTATGGGCCGCCTAACTCTTCGGCATGGGCGTGCGCACTGTCTTGCTTGCCGAAGTGGGCATAGCTCGGGCTCTCTTTTCCAGCGGGTGCTTGATAGATGTCCTTGTGGATGATAATGCGGTCGTTGCACAATTCAAAGAGCTCTCGTGGCAATATCGACAAAAGAAACCCGAAACCTTCATCTAGAAGTCGGTCCTCGAGCTCCAGAAGATCCTCGCGTGCTATAGGGTGTTCCATGTGTGCAGTGGTGTAAGCTGTACCGTGGTGTTAAGAAACGAATAGAGTCACGCAGTCCGTTGGTCGTTCGGCTGCTGCGCTGGATGGGCGAATGAAAGTGCTCTGGATCAGGTTCTTGTCTGCAGGGGGCAATCTATCGTTGCAACCCCGGGAAAGAAGATGGAAAATGAGTGCTCTAATGACAGACGACGGTTTGAGTCTGATGAGTGATTATCGACGAGTGAAAGGTGATGGTTGAGCCGAAACAGTGCCATTCCAGGAGGTTCGTGCGGCGCCAAGGCTTGTCTCCCCGTGATTGGCGACTGGACCGCCCTGCACGAGCGATCTGATCAGGATTTCGAGCGAAGAGGCTAGCTCTCCATGGATCTCCCGAGTATGATGGTGAGTGAAGACTGCCTGCCATCATTATATGTTGGGCACCACCAAATGCACTATTATTTGCTCAAAACCGTCGCTAAACGAAGGAGCAATTGTGACGGATGTTGAGTCGCACCAGCATGGTCTCAGATCGCATCTCCTTTAATTGTTGTGACATCCCCCAGTCAGACTTTCAGCTCCAATCTGTCATAATGACTGCAATGCGTTATCCAGATCTCTTTTCTATTCGACTGTGGCATCTCTAGATGCTTTCTGTTGTAGAATTCACTGTGAAGAGAGCATCCTGATCATCGGCAATGAAGGCAAACACGGACGATCATTGTCGTCTGACATTAAGCTTGGTTGTGCGCTGGTGCAACTAATTTGCACCCATGCAAGTGGCCGGATCCCTCCGGCACGACTACTCTTAGCGCGCGTTTAGCTTTCGCAGGAGAAACAAACAAGGCTGACCTCAACACCAAGCCTTGGGTGGAGCGACAAGATCTTCAAAAACCCATCGAAGGTACTCATCCCGTCCACAAAGGTGTCATGAGCAGAGAATACGCCTAGCATGTGGGGCCTGCAGTGCGAGCAGCGACTCGGGCGATGCTCACTGTATATTAACCGACCCCACCACCACCACCTCCACTCTACCCTCGTCAGCACCACCAGGTCCGTTAATAACAGGGCTCTCTCATCGAAGGGTCGCAGAAACTATTCGAGTTACAATTATGGCGCACTTCCCTCGCCGCCCACCATCAGGCATCTCCGTAACTATCGTTGGCGCCGGTTTCGCTGGCATCGCGGCAGCCATAGAATGCGACCGCAAAGGGCACACAGTAACTCTTCTCGAAAAGGCCGTGTCCATAGAAGAGATTACCCGCTTTGGTGACATCATCAGCTTCGACCCCAATGGTGCGCGTCTCTTCGAGCGCTGGCCCGGTGTTATTAAGGCTATGTGCAAAGTCGCGCGCAAGACTTCCTGGTTAGATCTGTATCACTGGAAAGGCGAGTTTGTCACCCGGCAGTCGTTCGCCGGGGAAAAGAGCTGGGGGCCAAGGATCAACGGCCATAGAGGCGAGTTGTACGATATTATCTATAAGCATGCGAAAGCAAGGGGACTAGATATCAGATTAGGCCAGAGGGTTACGGACTATTTCGAAGATGATGGAAAAGGGGGTGTAGTAGTTAATGGGAGGAGAATGGAGGCAGATGTGGTTATTGCGGCGGAAGGCGTTCGCTCCCGTGGACGCAAAATCGTCCTCGGCTTTGATGATAAGCCCAAATCCTCCGGCTACGCTGTGTACCGCTGCTGGTTTCAGGGCGATGCCATCAAAGATAACGCGCTCATTCGACATCTGGTTATAAATGGGGACACGCACTCTGGGTACATTGGGCCAGACCTTCACTTCCTCGTCTCCTCGCTCAAAGATGGGAAGGAATTCAATTGGGTTTTTACGCACGTCGACGACGGCAACATCGAGGAGTCGTGGCAATTTCCCGGCAGGATTGAAGATTGTTTGAAGTACATCGAAGGCTGGGCTCCTGTGGTGCAGGAAATCGTCCGATCCACGCCAAAAGACGCCAGACTTATTGATCACAAGCTCGTTTTCCGGGACCCGTTGCCTACGTTCATCTCTCCAAAATCGCGCATTGTGCTCATCGGCGACGCGGCGCATCCTTTTCTTCCAACATCTATTCAAGGAGCGAGCCAGTCTATCGAAGACGGCGTGGTATTAGCTTCATGCTTGGAGCTTGCGGGTCAAAAGAATATCCCGCTTGCTGTGAAGGCGCATGAAAAGATCAGGTACGAGAGGGTGCATAAAGCGCAGGCTACGGGAGTAAAGACGAGGGAAAGATGGCATAAAGCTAACTGGAATGAAATTCAGAAGACGCCGGAGGCGATACATCTCCCGCGGGAGGCGTGGTTGTTGAATTTTGATGCAGAGAAGGACTGTTATGAGCGGTTTGAGGAGGTTGCAAGAGGTATAGCGGGAAAACGGACGAAGTTATAAAATGAGCCTGCGAACTGGCTATAATAAATATTTAAATAGATATTTATTATGTATTGATTATACAAAAAGAGGTAGAGTGTAGCGTTAAGATACTACTCGAAAAAAGTTATAAGCTAAAAAAAGTTATTCTCCTAGATATTATTAAAAAAATAATGGTATATAAAAATTATAAAAATGTATTTTTATTATAGTTAGTATAGAATTTAACTAATAATTTTAATATATAGCTTAGTATATATAACTTAGTATACTAAAGTTTAATACACTAGTATAAGACTATAATTAATTATATATTTATATACATATAAAGGCATATATATACTTCCCCTTTTTTAAAACCCCTTTTAGTCGCCTATATAGCTACTACAGCCATATCCTTTTATTTAATTAATATACAAATATATATAAAAGTATAATATTTAAACTTTTAATTATAAACTAGTAAATAATATATTACTAGTATATAAAGGTATACACATACTCCTCCTTTTTTTAATACCCCTTTTAGTCGCCCGGAAATACTACAACCACACTTTTTATCTAATTAATATATAAATATATAAATATATATATTACTAGTATTTAATATAGTATTCTCTAGCTTTAATACTTACTTTATAGTAGTTTAGAAGTAATAATATATAGTTATTAATATCTTTTTAAGATATACTATATTATTTCTTAATAATAGTGCTTTTAATAGTCTCTATTAGAAAAGTAATAAGTATATCTAAACTTTAATCTAGCGATATAGATATAGTAATAAAACCTTATTAATTATAAATTTATATACGTAATAATTAAAAGCTAAGTATTAATAGTCTCTATGCTTTCTAAATTTAATTTTATTCCTGAATAGTTTATATACTTTCTATTTAGTCTAATTTTTTTTAAATAAGTTTTATATATACTTAATAGAGACTATATTAATAATATAAGTTAGGTAAAGAAAAACTTTTACTTTATAATATTTAAACTAGTTAAAATTATTAATAGTTTTATAGGTTTTAGTATTATATTATTAAAAATTTAAATTTATAATTATATAAATATAGTATATAATATAGGGAGACGAGATGAAAAAAAATATATTAAAAAGATATTTATTTAAAAGAATATATCTTTTTAATTAGTAAAACTAAAAATATAAAAGTAATAGTATTTTTTTTAAAAAAAAAATTAAGTACTTCTATTTATTCTGTTGAGGACTACTTAGTACGTAATTAGGGATAGAGGAAAGAAATATTTATAAATATAAAAAAATTTCAAAGTCCTGTTTTAGAAATTAAAATATTATTTTTTAAGATATAAAATTATATTATTTATAATATATAACACATTGAGTATAAAGGTATATATATACTCCTCCTTTTTTAAAACCCCTTTTAGTTGCCCTAAGCTACCACAGCCACACTATTTATTTAATTAGTATATAAATATAATTTAATTTTAAAAAGAACTTCTAATAGTTTTTATTATACTATATAAGGTATTAGAAATAAAAATTAATAATAATAATATAAATAAAGGTAAAAGGGGTAGAGTTTCTAAAGTATATTATAGAACAAAAAGAGTTATTAATAAAAACTTTATTAAAAGTCCTAAAAAATATTAATAAGAGACTATTATTAAAAAATAGTCTAAGTACGTTAAAAATATTCTTACTAAGGATTTTAAAAGAGAAGAATTATAATATTAATAGATATAAAAAAACCTATAATTAATAAAGAAATTACTAAAAGTAAATTAAACATATCTAAGAAACTATAAAAAATATAATATAATAAACTTTAAAAAATAATATATTCTAATAACTTAGTAATATAAAAGGGAAAAGTTGAAAGAAAATATTATAAAAAAAATTAATAATAACGTTAAAAACGAATTGGTTTCTAGGTAATTATATAGTAAGTGTTTAAATTTTTTAATACATTATATTATTTATTATATTAACTATTATTAATATATGATATTATAATATTAATATTATTAATATTAATTAAATTATAGACTAGGATATTTCTATCTAAGTATAGGAATCTATTAAAATATATAAAAAAAGTAATTTAGTATTTATTAAAATACTAAATAATAATATTTCTTTTAGTAGTAAGGACTATTTAAATAAAGCCCTTAATTCTATAATTAAACTAAATATAAAACATAGTAAGTAATATACCTTATTTTTACTTTTTTATTAATAAAATAATATATATATTATTATATTATAATTGTTTAATATATTTATATACTAATTAAATAAATAGTGAGGCTGTAGTGGCTCGGGGCAACTAAAAGGAATTTTTAAAAAGGAGGAGTATAGATATACCTTTATTATAATTTTTTAATATTTATTCGTAGGAGCTATATCGACTTAGTACTAGTTTAATACGTTCTTACTTAATATAAAAATAGGTAAAAACAATAATACTATAACTAGGGCTTATTAAATATATATTTATATATTAATCGAACAAATAGTGTAGCTATAGTAGCTTAGGATAACTAAATAGGGTTTTAAAAAAGGAGGAGTATATATATACTTTTATACTTAGTATCGAAAAAGTTAGGTAAGGCTAGATTAAAAAAGGTATAGCGCCTTATACTAGCGTACTAGCGCGCTTAGTATACCCTCCCCCCTAAAAAAACGTTAAGTTATACAGGGGGGTGACACAAAAAAAGATAAAAGAAAAAAGAAATCTTTTTTAAAAATTTATATAAAATTAACTAATAGGCCTAAAAACACGTAAATAATACCGTTCTAAATAGAAAATTATAGTAAATTTAATAAGAATTTTAGATACTGCTTAATAAGTATATATAATAAATTAAAATTACGTAAATATAGAGATTTTTTTAGGCCCTTTTTTAAGGCCCTATAACATTTTAGTTAGTAAATATATGTAACTAAAATTTTAACTATACCCTTTTAGGACTAGTATAGATCACGTGACCTAAGTTTCAAAAAAAATTATTATATAATAATAGATTTATATAATTAGGAAAAATTTAGCCCTTGCTTATATAATTACTAATTACGTAATACATTCTTAATATTATAGTATATAATAATATCTTTTTAATTTTATAAACCTAGACTCTAATTCCCTTAATATAGCGCTAAATTTAACAAAACGTAAATCTAAAGATAATTTTTTTAAAAGTAAATACTCCTATTCTAATAATTATTTTAATTTTATAAAGGACTCCTAATAGTATTTATAATATTATATAATAAATTAATAATAAAATAATTATAATTATAATATAATTAAAGGTAAAAAGGATAGAGTTTCTAAGGCAATATATAGAGAAAAATAAATTCTTAATAAAAACTTAATTAAAAGCCCTAAAAAAGAAAAGTAAAGATTATTATAAGAATAGAGTCTAAATATTATAAAAAAGTCCTTACAAAGTGTTTTTTGTAAGAGTAGAGTTATAATATTAATATAAGTAATAAAAAACCTATAATTAAATAAAAAAAATAGTAAAAAAGAGATTAATATACGCTAAAGTATATAGAGAACATCGTAAAACTATTAAATTTAAATAAATAATATATTCTAATAAGTTATTAATATAAATAGAAAAGATTAGAAAAGAGTATTATAGAAAAAGAAGTAAAAATAGATTAAAAAAAAACTAGCTATTAGTTATTTCTAAAGTAAGTTATTCTAATATTTTAATAGATTAATATATATTACATTTTATATGTTTTTATATTATAATTTTAGTTTTTTAATATTACTTATATTAAGTATTTTATAAGCTATAATTAAATATACTAAGTTTCGAATGCTATTTAATAAGAAGGTAGAAGCTATATAGTATTTATTAAAATACCTAATTCTTCTATTTCTTTTACTATTAAAACTTTTATGAATAAAGTCCTTATATCTAAAGTTAAACCGAAGATAAAAAGTAATAAGGAACTTAATAGATTATTTCGGTCTTTTTTTAATATAATAATATATATATAAATATATTTTATTATATTATATTACAATTATAAAGCTTATACCATTATTAACTTAGGTTAGTAATTATTATAAGATATCGTTCTTATTTATTAAATAACGAACGTTTTAAACTATTTTAAAAATAATAAAATTGTCCTTTTTCTTTACCTAGCCCTAACCCCTAATATAACCCCTATAAAAAATATATGAAATTATTTAAAATCCTAGCTTAATAAATTATAATAGCTAATTTAGGTATAGAACTAAGATTAGAAAGTATAAAAGCTATAAATAGAGCGATTTTAAAAGAGTAAAATAAAATATTATATAAAGTTATTGAAAATTATATTTATTACTTCTTAGCTAGTATAAGCGAGTTATAAAAGCTTAGGGATACTATAATGAGTACTTATAATATATTATTTACTAGTTTATTATTAAAAATTTGAAAATTTAACTTTTGTTAATAATTATATAATAAATATATTAAACTATAAAGATAATTTATATACTAATATAATATAGTATCTATTATACTATATATAAAAATAAGCTAATTTTACACCTTAAATAAAAAGTTGTACTAACTTAAAGTAGGCCCTAAAAATTATCTATGTTTACTAATTTTTTAATACCCTTAAACCGCTTAGTAAGCAGCTACTAAGTTCGTTAAATAAATACCTTAGTCTTTCTCTTTAAATTAAAATTTTTTTTATATTTTTAGGCCTACTAGTTAAATAGTTATATTATTTTAAAAAAGGTATCTTTTTTCTTTTGTCTTTTTTTTTGTCACCCCCCTGTAAAACTCTAATATAAAAAGTTTAGTACGGATACTGTATTTAGTAGAAGAGATATATAAATAGTAATAGCTACTACTATCTATATATCTCTCTATTCTTTTACAGTTAATACAGTTAAACGTTTAAATAAAAAATATTTACTAATATATTTTTTAATATATTCTTTAAAGGTACATTACGGTATATATACTAAACCTACTATTAATAGTATTTAGGTTCTAATACTACTCCTCCTCTTATTAATACTAACAATAATAAAATATATATTCTAATTAATTTTAAAGCGTTTAGTATAATTACCTAAGCTTTTCCTCTAGTATCCTTTTATTTAATAAAGGGTAATAAAGATACGATTCTAGTAGACGCTTACTAGTATAAGTACCTTATTTATTTAAAAATAGTTAATAAAGAAGTCGATTGCAAATTATTAATTAAAATTAAAGTTATTTTTAATAATAGACACTGCCCTAAGCTAAATAAGTTAATTAGATTATTAATAAAAAAAGTGGTTAAAGTTATAAACATTAGATTAGTAGTATTAGTAGTAGCGGTTTTAATAGATAGAAATTTAATAGTACTAATAGTAAAGAAAGTAGAAAAATAGAATATATAGTTTATAATAGAGTTAATAAATAAAATAAGTATCTTATAGATATAGTAGATACTCCTTAGTATAAAGAATACGGCGGAGGCGAAGACAAAAGCAGTAAAAAAAGTAATAGTAATAGTAGTAGAAGTAATAGTAGTAAAGACGATAGTACAGCCGTTCTAAAAGTAATTAATATTTAAAAGTTTTAAGGGGGGCCTACTTATATAGGTATATTTAGTGCGTAGACTAGGTAGGCGTATAAAGTGTATTTAGTGTCGTAATAGTAATTATTTTTATAAGTAAAAAAGGATTTGTAATTATAAATAAAAATTATTAACTATTATTAAACGCTACACCACCTATATATAGGCGGAGCAAAAAGTAATAAAAATAAATATAACCTCTATTTTATAAAAATAAAGTTAAAAAAGTAAATAATAGGTTATAATAGCAGTTATTGGCTATTAAATATAAATTTTTTTAACTATTACAGCTAGTAATATAATAATTTAAGCTAATAACTTATTAGACTATAATAGTAATAATAGCGTATAGGTAAAACTATAGACTATATATAGTACGTTTAAAATATTAAACGTAGTAGCTTTTTTTTCTTTTTATATATACTCTATACTTAAATTCTAAAAATCTTTTATTATAATTATATTTATAACGTTAGCGTTTTAGTGTTTAATAATTAAGTTAAGTAATATTAAGTATACAGTATAGACTTTTACTAATAGTAGTAACTAGCTAGATTATATTTAAATCTATTTTAATAGCTTGACTTTTAATTATTACGTACACGGTTTAGTATTTAATAAAGTTCTCTTACTACGTTTATACTTATGGATTATCATTTAGGCGTACTTATTACTTTTTAAAAACTATTCTAACTTCTATTTTTATATAGTATAGTAGACTAGCCGACCCGATAAATTAAATTCTTTAGTTAATATTTTTAATTTTAATTTAATCCTAACGCGCCTCTTTTTACTTAAAATAAATATAATATTTAGCCATAATAATACCTATAAGGACATTAAAATCTATTTTTACTTAAATAATAATATAGTAGGCATTATAGTACACTACTATAAAAAGGGTAAGACTTTTTTATCTAAAATAGAGAACGGCAGCAGCAGTAGTAGTAATAGTAATAGAGTTTTACAGGGGGGTAATAATAGAAAATATAAATTAAAAAAGAGACCTTTTTTAAAAAGTTACATAAAATTAAATAATAGGCCTAAAAATACGTAAATAATACTATATTAAAGAAAAGTTTATAAAAAATTTTATAAGTATATTAGTCACTACTTATAAAGTATATATAATAAATTAAAATTACGTAAACAGAGAGATTTTTTTAGTCCCTAATTTAAGCCCCTATAACTTTTTAGTTAGTAAATATATTTAACTAAAAGTTTTACTAAACCCTTCTAGGCGTATTAAAAGATATTTTACCTACATTTAAACAATAATTTATTATATAATAATAAATTTATATTAGTAGTGGAAATTTGGCTATTACTTATATAAGTACTAATTACGTAATATATTTTTATTATTATAGTATATAATGATATCCTTTTAATTTTATAATTCTAGACTTATATTCCCTTAATACAGCGCTAAATTTAATAAAACTTAAATCTAAAGTTATTCTTTTTTAAAAGTAAGTACTTCTATTCTAATAATTATGTCTATTTTAAAAAGAGTTCCTTATAGTATTTATAATACTATACAACGTATTAAAATGAAAAAATTATAATAGTTATATAAATAAAGCTAAATGTAATAGAGTTTTTAACGTAATTTAAAGAGAAAAGAGAATTATTAATAGAGCCTTAATTAAAAGCCCTAAAAAATAAAAAAAGGTCTATTATTAGAAAATAGTTTAAATATTTTAAATACACTATTATAGAGGACTTTTTATAAGAGTTCCGTTATAATATTAATATAAGTAATAAAAAATTTATAATTAACTAATACAATACTAAAAAAAATAATTAAATAGATTAAATAAAATATAAATTCAATTCAAAATATTAATATACAAAAAGTAAGAATTTCTAAATAGTTAATAATATAAAGAGAAAAGATTAGAATGAAATATTATAAAAAAAGGGGTAAAAATAAAATTAAAAAAGAACTAGCTATTAGCTAATTACAAAGTAAGTTATTTTAATATTTTAATATTTTAACATATATTATATTTTTTATATTCTTATATTATAATTTTATATCATTAATATTAATAATATTAATTATTTTATAAGTAATAATTTAATATTCTAAGTTTAGAATACTATCTACTTAAAAGATAGAAGTTTTTTAGTATTTATTACTATATATTATTATTCTATTTCTTTTAATAATAAAAATTATATATATAAAGTCTTTATATCTAAAGTTAAACCTAAGATAAAAAGGGGTAAGTACCTTTATAGATGTTTTAGTACTTTTTTTTAATATAATATAATATATATATATATATTATTATATTTTAATTATTATTATAAAATTTATAAGAATAGTAATATAAAGTAGTAATTTTAATAAGATAACGCTCCTATTTATAAAATAACGGACGTTGTATACTATATTAAGAATAAAAAAATTATATATTTTATTTATCTAGCCTATACTACTAATTTAGTATCTATAGAAAATCTATAGGATTATTTACAATATAGACTAAATAATAATAAAAAGGCTAATTTAGGTATAGAATTAAGTTTAGAAAGTATAGAAGCCTGTAAAAGAGCTAAAATAAAAGGGTAATATAAAATACTATAAGAGGTTATAAATAATTATATTTTATTACTCCCTACCTATTACAAGGGAGTTATAAAAGGTTACGGATACTATTATAAATACTAGTAATATATTATTTACTAGTTTATTATTAAAAATTTAGAAATTTAACTATTGTTAATAATTTTATAATTAATATATTAATATAAAAAATTATTTAAACCATTAATAGAATATAGGGTCTGTTATAATATATATAAAAATAATCTAATTTTACAGCTTAAATAAAATGTTATAATAGCCTAAAGTAGGAACTTAAAAATTTATTATATTTACTAATTTTTTTTAATTTCTAAACTTCTTAGTAAGTAGTTACTAAATAGTTAAATAATATACGCTAGTCCTTTTCTTTAAAATAGTATTTTTTTTTATATTTTTAAACCTATTTATTAAATAGTTATATTATTTTAAAAAATATATATTTTTTCTTTAGTCTTCTTTTCTGTCACCCACCTCTAATAATAAGAAAGAAACTTTTTTAAAGTAGTAGAGGAAGCAATAGTTTTATTATATAAAAAGAGGTAAAGTGTAGCGTTGAGACACTAGTCTAAACAAGATATAGGCTAAAAAAAGTTATTCCCCCGGATACAGTTAAAAGAATAAATATTTTTATATTATAATATTAAATACTTAATTAGTTTTTTTTCTCTTTCTCTCTCTCTCTATATATATATTTAATAGTATTATTTAATATTTATATTTAATTCTCTATAATATAGTAAGTTTTTATACTATTAATTTTTTATTTACTATTTTTAATATATTAGGTATAAAGGTGTATATATATACTCCTTTTTTTTTTAAAAAAAAGTCCCCTTTATTATTTTTAGCTACTACGCTAATTGTTTTTGTTTAATTAATATATTAATATATTTAATTAATTATATTTTCTTATATTTATTTATAAGAGTTGTATTAATTTTGTGTATGCTACGTCCTTACTTAATATAAATAAATAAATACAGAGTCGCTATAACTAAGGCCTATTAAATATTAAATTTATTTAATTTTATAATTATAAAGTTATAATTAAACTAATAAACTTATTAGGTCGCGATAATAATAACGATAAGGTAATAACTATAAATATAAATAATTTATTATACGTAAAATAACAAATTATATTTAATATATAGCACGTTTAAAGTAGTAAATATAATGGCTCTCTTTTATTTTTATAAATACTATATATTTAGAAATCTTTTTAATAGAATTATTAAAACTATATCTTATATTTTTTATTTTATTATATTTATATTAGTGTTTTAGTATTTAATAATTAGATTACTAAGTAATCTTTAGCGTACGATATAAGCTTTTACTAATAGTAATAACTAGTTAAAGTATATTAAAACTATTCTAACTTTATCTCTATATAGTATTAAAGGCCGACTTATTTAATATACTAAATTCTTTAATTAATATCACTAACAGTAATTTAATTCTAATATACCTCTTTTTACTAACAATAGTTATAATTCTTAAGCTTAATAATACCTATAAGGATACTAAGATTTATTTTAAATTATACGGTAATATAGTAGACGTTATAGTATAATAGTATAAAAGAGATAAGATATTTTTATTTAAAGTAAAATATAGTAGAAGTAATAGTAATAATAGTAATAATAATAATAATATCTTAATAATAAAAAAAACTTTTTTAAAATAGTGAAGAAAGCTAAGCTCTAGTAACAAAAATTTATTAAAATAGTTAAAATTATTTAAATATATAAATATACGTATACGTAAAAGTAAAGTTTTAAAATAAATAATAGGTAGTAAAAAGAAATATGCTATAACTCTATAAGATAGTTATAAAAGTTTACTAGTAGAGGAGTTAGTAATTATTTGAACAGAACTAAAAGATTCTATAAAAAGTACTAGTAAAAAAGTTATTATAGTTATAAGTTATTATAGTTACTATATAAAAAGTTTATTACAAGTTAGTTAATTACGTAATATAGTAGAAGTTTAAATAGCTAGTCTAAGGTTCCGTAACGTTATAGTAATAATCCTAGAGAAGAGAATACTATTAATTATATAATAAAGGAGTATAGAAACTAGATTATACTTAGCTTAAAAAAATTCTATATATTTAATAATATATATTATTATAAAGTTTTAGTAGGTTTATATAAATTACGTATTAGGAATTAAGGTAGAATAGTAATATAGTATAATATATAAAATAAATTAAATATATATTATCTATAAGTATAGAGAAAGATAAATAACTATTTAGCTAAAGTCCTGTAGTATAACCTATATATTTTTTATTATATAAATATACTCCTATCTAGAGTAGAAATATTTAAATTATAATATTATCCCCCTTTTAGGACCGCTCTTAGCCTAAAAGTAAATAATATACAAGTATATAGCCTAAGTATACCCGTTTAGTACCTTTTAGACTATTTTAGTATAATAGTATTAAATATTAAAATTAAATACCTTTTTTAAGACCTTTTCCTGTAGAATACTATTTAGTAGTATTAAGTAGTATTTATCTTTTATTATTTTTATTAGGTATAGTGAATTACGTAATAAGCTAATTAATAATATTATTTTATTATTGCTAGTATTTTAGTACCTCTAGCTATAAAAATAGATTTTAGGGACTTTTACTTCTACTCCCTATTTTAGTTTTAACTTTTTTTTTTAAAGTTAAGTATTTTATATAAGGTATAAAATAGTAAAATTTAGTACTAATTATATTATATAGTTACTTTAAGTTATAATTAGCCCTTATTTATTAAATTTTTAGTTATATTATTTTAAGTATAAAGGTATATATATACTCCTCCTTTTTTGAACCCTCTTTTGGGTCGCCCCGAGCCACCATAGCCACACTTTTTTATTCGATTTATATATAAATATTAGTTATATTATTAAATTCTAGACTATACTACTATAATATCCTTTAAATATTATATACTTAAAGACTTCTACGTTAAGTTAACTAAAAAAAATAAAATAATAGACTAAATTACCCTATATTAGTTATATTAGGATTATAGTAAAGTATAGTATTTTGAATAAAAAGTATTAGTATCTAATAAACTTTAATATAAATAAGTAGGAATTATTTATATCTAAGGGCTACTAGATAAAAACTTATCTTTTTTATTTTAATAAAAATACTACTTATTATATAGTAAGTACTAGTTTAGCACTACTTACTATTATATAGTATTAATTATACTAATTAGTTTCTCTATAATAAGCTTTATTACCTTAAGCAGCTAAAGATAGCCGTTAGTAAGGCTTTAAAAGATAATAAAAATAAGTATTATACTTTAGGCTACAAGGTATATAAGTAATACTATATAACGTATAAAGTCTAACTTATAAAATATAAGTATTAGATTATAGATTTACGCTATATTATATACCTTATAATTTTTTTAAAAAAAAGTTAATTATATTATATAGCTATGTCTACTACTTTTACGCCCTTTAATATAATTAAGGCGCGTAAGAAGATCTAAAATAATAATAAAAAAGGCTAATAAAAAAAAATTTATTTATAAGCGTATTATAGCAGATTTAACTGCGTAAGTAAACGGTTTATAAAGTTTTAAAGTAATTTAGTACTAATTATTATATAGTAGTAGTATTAGATTTTTTTAAAAGTTTTATACTTATAATAATACTCTTTACTTTATAGATAAGTATACTAAGTTTAGGGTTTTTTTCTATAATTATAGCTATTTAAATCTGGCCCTTAAAAAGAAATAAAAGTGCACTAAAATTAAAAATAACTTTAATAACTTTTAGTTAAATTCTAAAAAAAGTAAAAAGGGTATAAGTATTTTTTATAGTAGTATAATAGCGTAGTTTAGACTAATTTAGTACTTTTTAGTATACTTAATTACTAATATACTTTTTAAAAATCTAGTACTCCTTATAAAGTAGCTATAATTAATTTAGAGATTAAATAAAACTATTTTACTACTAATAATACTACTAAGTTTTAAACTTAGGTCTAGGCCTCTATTATATTTCTTTTATTAACTTTTTTTTACTATAGTAACTATTATATTTTTTTTAATTTTTAGCTCTACTAGTTTAGGTTTTAATTTTATTAATAATAATAAGCGTAAGAACGTTATATACTTTAACGCCTAATTTAATACTAACTATTATATTAAAAGTAATATAACTAGCTCTACTACTAGTTATAGCTATTAGAGGCTTATATTTTTTAGTAACTTTATTTAGGAGTTAAGTAGTAGAAAGTAATACTTTTATAGGTCTTAAATAGATAATTATAGAGGAAAAACGAGCTAGAAATTACTAAATTCTAAAATTAAATAGTAGGGACTAGTTTTATAAAAGAAAGCGCTAAAAAGCCGTATTATATATATATATATATATAAAATACTCTGTTTTAAAGAGCTTTATAAGTTAGTACTATAAGCTTTAAGGTATCTTACTATAATACACCCCCTAATTAAGCTAATAAAAACAGCTTAACTGTCTAAGTAAATAAAAATTAATTCTTTTAAGCTTATAGTAGCTATAGAATTAATTTTAAAAAAAGCTTTTTAAAGTAAAATTTTAGCAGGTAGTATTACTAGGTAATAGAGCTTTAAAGTAAAAGACCAATTATAGTAGACGCGCTAGCGTTAGTAGTATAAAAAGTATTTATTCTTTACTAACTTTTCTAAAATAATTTTTACTTTTTTTATACTCCTAACTATTACTTTTATACTTTTTTATACTATTTATACCGTTTCTACGCTCTTCTATCTAATTTTACTTTTTAAAATAGCTCCTTAAGCTCCCTAACTATTATAAGTATTATAAATTAGCTATTTATATTACTACTGCTATAACTATAGTAAGCTATAATACTTTTTTTAATATTTACTTTTTAAAGTTTATTTAGATTTCTAAATTTTAATTCTGTTTCTTAAAAACTCTACTAATCTTTATTTAATAGTTTTTTAATCTCTTTTATACTACTATAGTCTATAACCTAAATATAACTAAAAGTAAATAGTATTTTAAATAATATAAGCTTACTAAGGTTAGTAAAAAGCTAATAAAGTCTAGTTTTTTAGTTTTTAGTATTTTACTTACTATTATTTTTTAGCCTGTAATTACGCTCCGTAAAAAGAAGTAAGTAAAAAAAAAAAAAAAAAAAAAAAAAAAAAAAAAAAAAAAAAAAAAAAAAAAATATAATAAAAAAAAAAAAAAAAAAATAAAAAAAATATAAAATTTAATAATTTTTTTTTTTTTTTATTTAAAAAAAATTTTTTTTAATATTTAAAAATTTTTTTTTTTTTTTTTTTTTTTTTTTTTTTTTTTTTTAAATAAATCTACGCTTTTAGCGTAGTACCTATATTTTTATAGTTATTTCTTCTTGTT